>CAUYLG010039613.1:0-183763 GCA_963573385.1 Cacajao melanocephalus
AGGGACATGGATGAACCTGGAAACCATCATTCTCAGCAAACTGACACAAGAACAGAAAATCAAACACCGCATGTTCTCACTCATGGGCGGGGGTTGAACAATGAGAACACATGGACACAGCGAGGGGAGCATCACAGACTGAGGTCTGTTGGGGGGATCCAGGGAAGGGACAGTGGGGGATGGGGAGTTGGGGAGGGATAACATGGAGAGAAATGCCAGATATAGGTGATGGGGATGGAGGCAGCAAACCACATTGCCATGTATGTACCTAGGCAACAATCTTGCATGTTTTTCACATGTATCCCAAAATCTAAAATGCAATAAAAAAAAAATATATATATATATATAAGAAAATGTGGTGTGTATATATATATATATATATATATATGCAATGGAATATTATTCAGCCATATAAAAAAAATCCTGTCATTTGCAATGCCGTGGATGGAACTGAAGGACATGATGTTGCAAAATAAGCCAGACATGGGAAGACAAATATCTCATGTCCTCACTAACATGTGGGAGCTAAAAAACTTGATCTCATGGAGGTCAGAATAGAATGATGGTTCCCAGAGGTGGGGGGATAAGGAAGGGTTGGTTAATGTGTACAAAATTACAGTTAGATAATAGGAGTAAGAACTAGTGTTCAGAAGCACAATAGGGTCATTATAGTTAACAGTAATGCTTTGTATATTTTTAAGTAACTGAAGGAATAGATTTGGAATGTTCCCAACAGAAAGAAGTGATAAATGTCTAAAGTGTTGGATATCCCAGTTACCCTGACTTAATCATTGCACATTGTATGCTTGTATCGAAATGCCACATGCACCCCTTAAACCTTTTTGATTATTATGTAATCATTATGTAATTGCCCAATGAGTGCACCTTGCTCACTGCCTAAACAGGGTCAATTTATCAAGACAGGGGAATTGAATTGGAGAAAGAGTAATTCATTCAGAGCCAACTGAGTGGAGACCCGAGTGTTATTATTACTCAAATCAGTCTCCAGAGCACTGAGGATCAGAGTTTTTAAACATAATTTGGTAGGTAGGAGCTCAGGAAGTGGGGAGTATACCTGGTCAGGTTGGAGATGGAATTATATATCATTCCGGGTGGTGTCAGCTGATCCATGGAGTGCAACGTCCACAAAATATCTCAAGCACTGAGCTTAGGTTTTACAATAGTGATGTTTTCCCCAGGAACAATTTTGGGAGATTCAGACTTTTTCAGCCAGAGACTGTATGACCCCTAAACCTTAATTTCTAATTTCGTAGCTAATTTGTTAGTCCTACAAAGGCAGACTAGTCCCTAGGCAAGAAGAGGATCTTTTTGGGAAAGGGCTATTATCAGTTTTGTTACAGAGTCAAACCGCAAACTGAATTTCTCCCAAGGTTAGTTTGGCCTACGGCCAGGAATGAACAAGGACAGCTTAAAGGTTAGAAGCAAGATGGAACTGGTTAGGTCTGACCTCTTTCACTGTCATTATTTCCTCAGTTATAAATTTTGCAAAGGTGGTTTCAGTAACCTTTTAAAAAATGTTGTTTTTTTTTTTAGCCAACCAAACTATGTTTTCAGTAATTTATTCAGGGATCTAGGAACCACAATTCCAAGGGAAGGATACAAGTGCTGACACTCACTTCTTAGAGTATGCATTAAAAATGTACTAAACTATGTTAGAGTAATGGTAATGTAAAAGAAAAAAATATATAAAACCACTTAAACAGGCAAGAAAGACTTTATTCAAGACTAATGCAATAGGGAAGAAAGACTGAACCCAACTCTACTGAAATAAAAGGCAGCAAGATTTTTAAATGCTGAAATTAGCTAATGGGACATTGCTAGAGGACTTCAGGGAGAAGGCTGGTGAATGTTATTTGGCCATCTGTGTTTGCTAGTGATCTCTTACTGAAATTAGCTCCTACTCTGCCATAGAGATTGAGACACAGGATGCTATCTCCTTCAATGATTACATTTCAAAAGGATTGCTCCCATGTTCTTGAGAAATACATTTCTGGGTTGGAGAAGATTTATATCTCAAAGGGGCAAAAAAGAAAGAAAAAAAAGACTTACAGCTGTTAAAGCTGCAGGTTTTCTGAAGTAAATGTGCTAAGAAAAAGGAGGTCAAGGGCCTGCAGTCAGGAAGGGGCCTAGATCTAAAGCTTAGTGAAAGTGAGGAGGAATATTAAGGCTTTCTTGGTCACAAAGATAAATGTAAAATACATCTAAGACTGTTTGGGTTGTCGAAGCAGGAGGATTGCTTCAGCCCATTCATTTGAGACTAGCCTCAGCAACAAGGCAAAACTTTGTCTCTACAAAAAAAAATAAAATATAAAATAAAAAATTAGCTGGGCATGGTGGTGTGCACCTGTGGTCTTACCTATTCGGGAGACTGAGGCCCAGGGATCACTTGAGCCTGGGAGTTTGAGCCTACAGTGAGAGGTGTTTATGCCACTGCACTCTAGCCTGGGCAACAAAGAGAGTCCTTGCCTTAAAACCAAACAATAAAAAGAAAAAAGAATTTTTCTCTTTCTCTCCCTCCCTTCCTCTTTCTTCTCCTTCTCTCCCTCCTTCTCTTTCCTGCTTCCTAACACAATAGTCTCTCTTTTTCTTTCTACCTCTTTTTTTCCTCATCTTTTCTTTTTTAATCTATGAAGCCAAGCCTTAGTACATCTGATATATTAACATATTAACTTTTTTGGAGGTGAGGGCAATCTGGCTGTGATTGCCATGGTTGATTCGGCTGATCTGGCTGGCTAGGCGGTTGTCCCCTTACTCCCTCACCGCTCCATGTGCATTGCTCCCAAAGCTGCATGCTTGTTCAAAGAGGACAACCATCTGGTCTTCGGTCTTTGGTCTTCAGTCAAGGGTCAAGGGTATAGGAGTAACTGTGCTCTGCTAGAACCTCCAAACAAGTTCTCATAATATATTAACATTTTTTAACCATGCTCTGATAATGGACATTTGCATCAGAAGCAAATTACTGTATTAATAATAGACTTGGCAGTAATCAATTAGAATATCATAAAATGTATTTATCACAACTTTAAACATGATTGAACTTACCATTCGTGAATTATTTGAAATGTTTTGTGGGATGAAGTAAAATCACCATTACATGTATAAAAAAATATGTGGTTATTTTATAATATTGATGGTTTAGAATAAAATGTACAAGATAGTTTTTAATTTTGGTAACATAATTTATAAACAATATTATGAAAAGGTCTATTTTCCTAAATGTTATAAAATATTTGACATTTTCTTTATTACTGTTAATATAAATGGCTAGAAAATAGTTTTTGAAAGTATAAAAATATGATTAAGATTCCTAACAATAATTAATGTCAAAGCAATGTTTCTATAAACTATACCCCAAAATATCCATCATAAGCTTTCATCCAGTTTATTTTATTGCTTGATTTGCTCATTCAAATCCAGGTGCTCGTTTTGAAAGAATATGACTTTTTCATTTAGAAAAATTTCTTGCTTCTACTGATCTTCATAATTGGAAGATGTAATAATCCATAATTAGCCAGGACCTGCATGGTTGTTAATTTATTCTAGTTCCTGGGGCTGGCAGATGCAAGCTGATGAGAAATGGTTATATAATGGTTCTTACAGAGCCAGTATTGGGTTATTTATTGCTTATTCGTAAAGTTTTAACTAGTAGGAGTCCAAACAGGGAAGTGCTATGGTCAAAAACTAGGTAAGTAATTTTACTTAAAAAGAGTGAAAAGAATAAATGTACAGTTGCAGATTTTAAAAAGAGAACCCAAAAGCCAACACAATAAAAACAAAGATAAATAGCTGGGACTTAATTAACCTAAAAAGCTTCTGCACAACAAAAGAAATAATCAGCAGAGTAAACAGAGAACCCACAGAATAGGAGTAAATATTCACAATCTTTACATCCAACAAATAACTAATATTCAGAATCTACAAAGAACTCAAATCTGCAATTAAAAAAATTTTTAAATCTCATCAAAAGTGGACTAAGGACATGAGTAGACAATTCTAAATGGAGGATATATAGGTAGCCAACAAACATACGAAAAAATGCTCAACATCACTAATTATCAGGGAAATGCAAATCAAAACCACAATGTGATACCACCTTACTCCCGCAAAATGGCCATAATTTAAAAAATCAAAAAATAATAGATGATGGCACGGATGTGGTAAAAAGGGAACAATTTACACTGCTGGGACTGTAAACTAGTATAACCACTATAGAAAATAGTGTGGAAATTCCTTAAAGAAGTAAAAGTGTATCTACCATTTGATCAACAATCCACTCCTAGGTATCTACCCAGAGGAAAAGAAGTCATTATATGAAAAAGATATTTGCACACACGTTTATAGCAGCACAATCACAACTGGAAAAATATGAAACCAGCTTACATACCCATCAGTCAATGAGTGGATAAAGAAAATGTGGTACATATATAGCATGGAATACTACTCAGCCATAAAAAGGAATGAAACAATGGCATTTGCAGCAACCTGGATGAAATTGGAGACTATTATTCTAAGTAAAGTAAATCAGGAACAGAAAACCAAACATTGTATATTCTCATGCTTCAGTGGGAAATAAACTATGAGGATGCAAAGGCGTAAAAATGATACAGTGGACTCTGGGGACTTGGAAGAAAGGATGGAGGTAGGGTGAGGTATAAGTGACTACACACCTCACCATATATACTGCTTGGGTGATGGGTGCACCAAAATCCTAGAAATCACCCCTAAAGAACTCTATTAATGTAACCAAACACCACCTGTTACCCCAAAACCTATTGAAATAATAAAATTCCAGAATTTAAAAAATGGTAATAATGACATTAGACAATAGAGTAAGTATAGCTGCTGGTATAACAAGCCCTAAATTTAGTAAGCCAGTATTCACTTCTGTAACATATTAGTTGACAGCAGAAGGCACGCCAACTCTCCTCTGGGTCTCTCTCACTTTCTTAAAATGGTGTCTTGGGCCAATGCTAAGAGTGATGTAATACAGCTCATTTTTCAAAAATGATATCAGGGAAGACTTACACTTTTGCTCCCCAATTTTGTCTTTCATTTCGATATTTGAGAGATGATGTAATATGACATATATGAAGCACATAGGCTTTGAATACAGACTGCCCTACTACTTAACTACATGACAACTTTCACTCAGTCGCTATATATAACCAGAATTAAAATCTGCACTGCATCCTGGAGGTAGATGCTTTTGGGTATTTTATAATTATACCTGGGTATGTACTTAACTTTAGTTTCTTTATCTCTCTAAATGAAGATAAAACCACTCAACAGGACAGAGATCGTTTGAAGAGCAAACAGTAATAACTATGTAAAAGAAAGTCAAATTGGAAATATCAACTGAGACACAAAAGAAAATAAGTGCTAAAGTGATTTTGTAAGATAGCCCATTCTGTAGAAATAACAAAGTAGGTTAGATTGAAGACACATTGCTAGTATAAAAGAGTCAAATTTCTTGGAGTTTAGATTTTTAAAGAGAATCTCCTTGAAGAGAATAGCTGCTGTTCTTTATCTGTCCTTTACCACCATGCCAAAGTATAAAAGTGAGGATGTCTTCATATTCCTGCCCGGGGTCAGGGGAGAGGGCTTTTGTCACATCAGTTAGAGGGGCTTGCTGTATGTACTCTAACTTGAGGGATGCAGGAGGCTGCTATCTAATTCCTACCTTAGTAGAAATATGATAAACTTTTGTTGCAGAGTGAAGTCAAATAGAGCTCCTTGGCTTTGCCCTACACTCCTGCACTTATTGAGCTTGTTCTAGAAACAAAAGCCTGAGTATTCCCTATGGACCAGATGTAGACTAGATGTGTGCTGTTATATGTGTCCAAAGGGGTGGCTTGGAGGACCATCAGGACTTAACATGAGAGAAGCTTAATATGGAACATAGGGTTTCCAGGAGCTGAGTAGAGAAGGTGACCTGATAGAGTTCATTATCCTGGAAACCAGGGAACTTTGAGGGAGTGACCAAGATTGCAGGCCTATGGCAGAAAGATCAGTTAGGTGACCCTACCAGGCACAGAGAGCAAGACATCATTTTATGAGATGTGAGAATCTTTCTGCCCTCCATACCTTTCTGTACCGTTTTCCTCCTCTATCAAGTTGAGCAATTTGATTAAAGGGAAGCAGGGAACTTTTAATTTACTAAACTGAGAATGTGTTTATAATGTAAAGAGATGGCAAGACTTTCCAATTACCAGTGACAGAGAACTCATAGGGCCTACCCCAGTTTTCTTCCAGATGGAAGGAAAGAATTCCTCCATTGATTACATTTCACAGGCAGATGGAATGAAAACTAAGGTTACATTCTTCTTGTATACCAGGATTCAAGCTTGTTCAATAGGCACATTATAAATTTAAAGCAGTGAGAACTATGACTGGCATATGATAAGCATTCAGTAAATGCCAGGGCTTTTTTTTGTTAGCTTATTTTTTTATTTTGTTGTAATCATTCTGCATATAGACTTTTACGTGAATCTCTGAAGTTAACTATGTCTGGAAATCTGCTTCAACTTTTGCATGAAGGACAAAACAGTTCCTTTGACAATTTCAAGTGTTGCATCCTTTATAAAGTTCTTCATATTTGGTTTCCTCCCTGCTTTGACTTATTTTTTTCAGTCTTGTAAATATGCTGGCCATTGATGATCTGTCTGAAGTTTTAACATCTCACTTTGCTTAAAGCTTTTGTGTCACCATGGTTTCTCTTTGCCACACTGGTTTCTGATTCGTGGTTGACTTTAATGTTGAGTGTTGATGTACTTCTGGCCTCTGGACTAGATCACACTGCACTGGCTTTCTTGTGCTCCCACACTGTGTCCCAGCTGCTCTTGGCTGCGGCCTTTCTAAGTAACCACTTTAATCATAGAGTTGTGTTAGTAATGTGGAATTCTTCTTCCCTTCAGAAATTTGTAGTTACTTAATAAAATGGCATGTTTTAAGACCCTTTTCCTATTACAATGACCTCATTCTGGCACAGGGGAATATAAGGAGTATTTCTTTGTTCTTTTCTACATGTTGACATCTGTATTATTCTACACTGTAGCTGTCTCAGACCATTTAGTGTTTCTATAACAAACTATTGGAAACTGGACAATTTATCAGAAAGAGGTATATCTGGCTCACAATTCTGGTGAATAGAAAATCCAAGAACATAGCTCTAGCATCTGCTTGGCTTCTGGTGAGGGCCATGTGCTGCTTGCCAACATGGTGGAGTGGAAAAATGACCAGCCTTGGTCAAAGAGATATGTAGGACAGGCTAGGTTTGCTTTACAATAATTCAGGAACTAATGTATACCTGAGAGGGTGAAATGTTACTCTTTTGAGATGGCATCAATCTATTCATAAGAATGGTGTCCCCAAGATCCAGATAACTTCCACTTTGTCCCATATCCCAGCATTGATAAATTGGGGGTCAAATTTCAGGATGAGTTTTGGAGGGAACACACTCGAGCTGTAGCAGTGGCCACACTTACCTTTTCACATATATACTCTGCAAACCTGGGAGTAGAAAAAAGTTTCTTGTATTGCTAGTAGAAATTCAGCTATAATTTACTTTTTTCCATCTTGGAGAATTTAATGTGCCAATAGGGAGGGAGAAAGGCATGAGAATTGGAAGCATAAAGCATATAAATTGTAGTCTTGACTTTCCATGGAAACATGGAGCATAATAAAACTTTTCTTCTTCTATCAGAAAGAAGAGAAGATGAATGTTCTTTCTTCTTGTGTGAATTGCTCTACAGTGATTGCACTGAATACAGAGTTTAGAGCACATACACTAATGATCAAAGTGTACATCCTTTTGCTCCAAAATAGCTGCTTTATTGAAAAGTAATGGTGAAGACATGGATATAATAGGGATGATATAATTATTGCTGACTTGAGTTGTACATATTTATATTGTGACTGGTAGTGGCTCCCTTTGGGTCAGTTGTTTTCTGAACCTGTTTATACATGCTGACAGGAGTGCTGCTGACAAACTTCATGTGGATCATCAAATATTTACTTATTGAATTGATATAGCACCTCCCCTCCTAACAGGTTACTGTGTTCCACATGAAACTTTTAAAGTGTGCAATTAATTTTTAGATAGGTACTTACATATCGAGGCAGTAAAACACAATATAGATCCTGTAGAAAAGAGATGGATAATGAAAAGACAGGGCTAGTATTTGATGATCTGTGACCTTGGGCCAGCTGTGTTTTATAAGAAATAATAAAAGTGATGGTCAGGCCAAATGCACACTCTAACTCTATGAACAGGACCACTGCCCACAATTCTATTTAAATTTCTCAGCAAATGAGGCCAGAAGGTTAGAAGGAAATTTATTTTTTTACCACCCTGCTTTACTTCACAAAGCAAGTTTTGAGAAATGACGTCCTCATTTTTTCTTCATTGATCCCTTCTGAACAGCCCAGATTAAAAGATTGTCCAAATCTCCGGCTTAAGATATATGTTCTTCTGTCTCATCATAAAAAAAAAAAAAAAAGCATCTAGATTATTGGGAAAACAGAGGGGAGAGGTAGATAGATTGGTTTTTTTCCCTCCAACTTTACTGGTTTATTATAAAGGTGCACACCAAAAGTATCTGAGACAGACTCAATCAATTTAGAAAGTTTATTTTTTAAGGTTAAGGATGTACCCTGATACAGCTTCAGGAGGGCCTAATGACGTGCGCAAGGTTGTTGGGACATGGCTTGATATTACACATTTTAGGGAGACATGAGACATCAGTCAGTACATGTAAGACATACATTGGTTCAGTCCAGAAAGGCAGGACAACTCAAAGTGGGGGCATCTAGGTCAGAGGTGGATTTAAACATTTTCTGATTGGCTGTTAGTTAAAAGAGTTATTATCAGTAGAAAGAAATGTCTGGGTTGTGATAAGGGGTTGTGGAGACCAAGGTTTTATCATGCAGATGAAGCCTCCAGGGAGCAGGCTTCAGAGAGAATAGATTATAAATGTTTCTTATCAGACTTAAAGAGTCTGTTCTATTAGTAATTCCAAAAAGGCAGATGGTATAATGAGGCATGTCTGACTTTCCCTTCTCATTATGACTTAAACTGTTTTTCAGATTAACCTTGGAATGCCCTTGGCTGAGAGAAAGGGTCCATTCAGTTGGCTGGGAGAGATTAGAACTTTAGTTTTGATTTACAAAGTATGCACACAAAGAGATGCTTATAGGGAGGTATAGTGGAGTGGGCACTGGGCTTCCATTCCCTCCCCAGGCAGGCAACCCTCCAGAAACTTCCACTTGCTCAGCTATTCAGAAACCTTTCAGAACTCTTTACTTTGGGATTTTATTGAGACTTCATTACATAGATATAGTTGATTAAACCATTGGTCAGGTGAGGTGGGGCTTAATGCCCCAACCCTCTAATCAGCTTTAGGTGACCAGCCTCCATCTTGGAGCTATTTAGGGTCTGCCAGTTAACTCATTAGCATAGAAAAAGACTAATTCTAAGAATTTTAGGAGTTGTATGCAAGGAAATGAGATGAAAAATCACATACGTATTTTACATTATTACAGTTTACCGCTGATCTTTGAACTGGATCTCTTACATGAAAAGAAGATACAGCTCAAAAGATACTTCACATTACTAGAATTCCATTCAGTCACATTAATGATTATCCAGTTCATCATCATATTGTATGCATATGTCTCTCAGGGTGAGGTCACTCTGGTTTGCAATCTTCGGTTGATATTGTCAGGTTCCAAAAACAAGAGTGTTTTCAACAAACATGTATCTTCAGTCTCTCAGGCATCTGGTATAATTGAGCTAAGAGCCAATAGAGTGTCTTGCTCTGAGCCTCTCTTGAGGTATTAACACAATAGTGGATTTTCACCCAATGAAAACCCATGGATTACATGACCCACTTATTTATTTGTTTCCGCTTAGCTCCTATTCCTCTTCCCCTCCATTAAGAGCCAAACTGTTTTATCTTTGGAAGGGACATTAGCATCTAGATCAACCACTGTGCTGGCCTAGACTGCAGGCAGCAGTACTAGTCTAGCAAACACCCTCCCCTACTTATTGTACTCCAATTCAGACAGGGTAAGGTTACATAGGTGCAAAACTAGTGAACTATTTTTACCACCAGCAACTCAGCTGCATTCACTGTTAACTTCGATTTTGCCAGATGAGGTAAAAGCAAAATCCATCCCCGTTAGACCCTTAATAATTCCAACATAGGCCAGGTGCGGTGGCTCATGCGTGTAATCCCAGCACTTTGGGAGGCTGAGGTGGGTGGATCACAAGGTCGGGAGTTTGAGACCAGCCTGACCAACATGGTGAAACCTGGTCGCTACTAAAAATACAAAAATTAGCTGGGTGTGGTGGCGCATGCCTGTAATCCCAGCTACTCAGGAGGCTGAGGCAGGAGAATTGCCTGAACCTGGGAGGCAGAGGTTGCAGTGAGCCAAGATCGTGCCATTACACTCCAGCCTGGGCGACAGAGTGAGACTTCGTCTCAAAATTAATAATAATAATAATAATAATAAATCCAACATAAAGTTTAAAAACATAGTTGAATTTGCTTGGTTAGGAATCATCCTTGTTTCCAGCACTCATGAAGTTGCAGCCCTGCCTGGTCCTGTGACCACTGCATCACGTACAGAAAAAAAAGTTGAGGTGATGTGAAAAAGAAAAAAGGTATAATCATTATATCAGCATACTCCTCACTTGGCAAGAATTACATTGTTACACCAGCATCCTTCCCCACCCCCTCTTCCTCAAATCAATCAGAAAAAGAGAGGAAAATTTAGTTGGGACACTCCTCTAGCCCCACTCATATTGACTATGAGGACCTCCTCATGAAAAATGTGTAGAATGCCTTTATTCTCACCCCTCTCCCACATTCACAAAACCAGTGTTTTATTTGCCCTTTCTACTTCTTCATTAGAGAAGGATCTCACTTTGAGAAGGATATCTCTTTTCCCACTTCTGAACATTATGGGCTATACAATGTATTTCTTGGTCTGAAGAAATTATAGCCGTCCAAATTCTTCCACCCTGTGATATACTCACATGGGGAAATAGGCGTAAGGAATGTGTTATTTACTAGTGTCCCCAGAAAATGGGTGTTGTTTTCTGACTTCCAATTGTGTTAAATAGTGCTCTCCAAGTCTCCTCTTTAGGGAATGGCATTCCATTCTCTAAATGGGAGCCTAGATAGATTCAGCAGCTGCCAGGCTAAAGGAGTAGGTCAGCTTCAAATATGATGATGACAGTGACACAAGTAAGAAGATAAAAGAATCATCTTAACAGTTCCTAACATGGTGCCTGGCATATAATAGATGCTTAAAAAATTTCGTTGAACTAATTAATACAGAATGTGCTTATAGTGCACAAATACTAAATTAATATTTTTTATTATGTCTCTTCCATATAAGACTCATTTCCACAGCTGTGTTAAGTTTTTATTTTATGTAATAATCTGGACATTACAAAAAAGAAAATTCGGGATCTCATATGGTTCTGATATCTGCTCCCATATTGATTACCAGAGGTTTTTGTTGTTGATGATGCTAATTATCTTAACCATGTGGGTTCTACATACTTTGTCTAGCACATTCTCTCCATGACTGCATTTTGCCAGTTTAGCCATTGCAACAAAATAAAGGTGTTTTATCCTTGGTTTACAAATGGTAAATGAAGCTACCCCTATAGAAAATTGGTTTTCAAAGAATTTAGGGGACAGTTAGATATCTGATATAAGTATCTCCATATACTATACTTGTTTAAATTAAGGTTTCATTACCTTTTGTCCCCAGTGCCTGTAAGGCAATGTCTATACTCTTAAACCTCGTACTTTGCTTTCCGTCTCTCAATTCCTAAAAAACATATTATGATTGTTTTAAAAAGCCATTCTACTGTGAGTATTGCAAGCTACATTTTACTGATGAATACATGAATTTTACAGTAAGAAAAATAATTTTATTTCTCATATTGTATTAAACATTATAGTTAATATTTATAACTGTTAAAATCTCACACCTATAATAGACACCACATTTTTGGGAGAAAGCCTGAGAAAATTAAAAACACATGATAGCTGTTATCACTCTTCATAATGATCTCTTAGCTTTAAATTGCCTTGTTAGTCAATACCTCCTTCAGAGTAACATGAAAAGTAAATGCTCAAAGATGATTGTTGAAGGTAGACAGGATTTTAATAGGTGTATGAAAGTGGAAAGGGCATTTAGGAGACGTATCTAATAGCACGTAAGCCAGAATAAACCCGACTTCCAGAAACTGAATAATGGGAGATTTGATGGAAATTTTTTTTTTTTAAATTTTTAAAGTCTTCAGAAGTTAATAATGATTGAATGTACTTAAGGGAAAAAGAATCCTGGTTCTACAAATTACACAAATGTTTCTTTCACTTATTTCTGCTAAATTGACCCTAGATTAAAAATCCCTTACCATATTTTTTTGCCACATTAGGTGGTAGATAAACCACCAAGATAAAAAGATAAAATTACGTGCACACTGAATTTTTTTATTAAAAATATATCCTGGAAATACTTTCATGTTAACATTAAACATTAAATTCCCAGAATTGGAATTCTTAAATGAATTTAGAAATTTGTTAAATTGGAAAACTGCTCTTCAAAAAGTTTATCAGTGACACTCCCACAATAAAATAACATGAAGACCTCTAATTTTTTATATCCTCAATAACACAATTTACTATCAAACTTTCCAATTGGTGTTGCTTTGTGCTATTAACTTGTATTTTTGTATTTATTGTATTATGAATGAGGATGAGCATTTTTTAATTACTTAATAACTATATGTATATCTTATAAGTTAAACTATCTGCCCATATACTTTGTTCATCCACTACTGTTTTTCTTATTAATATGTAGCAGTTCTTTGTATATTATGGAAATTATACCATGCTTGTGATATGAGTTGCAAACACTGTTTTGAATCTTGAAATTTTTCTGACTTTACTTATAGTAGCTTTTTCTAGATCATTGAAATAAACCTTTAAAAATATAGATTTAAGGGTTACAAATACAGTGTTTTTACATGGACATTTTGTGTCATGGTAAAATCTGAGCTTTTAGTGTAACCACCACCCAAATAGTATACATTATGCCTATTAGATAATTTCTCATTTTTCATTCCTCCCCCAGCCTCCTACCTTTGTGAGTCTCTACTGTCTATTATTCCACTCGCTATGCCCATGTCTATGCATTATTTCATTCCCACTTATAAGTCAGAACATGTAGTATTTGACTTTTTGTTTCTGAGTGATTTCACCTAAGATAATGGGCTCCAGTTCTATCCATGTTACTACAAAAGACATGATTTTATTTATTTTATTGCTGAGTGGTATTCTATTGAATATATATATATGTATATATATGTCATATTTTCTTTATACAATCATCTGTTGATGAACAGTTACATTAATTCCATATCTTTGCTATTGTATATAGTGTTTTGAGGTAAACATATGAGTGCATGTAGATTTTTAAATAAATTTCTTCTGGGTAGAAAGAAAATATAGTACATATAGTGCTATAGTGCTATATATAGTGCTGTGAGATAAACATAGGAGTACATATATATTTTTAATATATTTCTTTTATTCTGGATATCCAATAGTGGGATAGCTGGACTGAATGATACTTCTGTTTTTAGTTCTTTGAGAAATCCCCATACTGTTCTCTATAGGGGTTTTACTAATTTACATTCCTATCAACAGTGTGAATGCATTCCCTTTTCTCTGTATCCTCACCAACATCTGTTATTTTTTTTAATAATAACCTGTCTTTGTTATTTTTATAATAATAATTTCAAAATAATTGTTATTTTTTAATAATAAATTTTTAATAATCATTTTGACTAGTATAAGGTGGTATCTCACTGTGGTTTTGATTTGCATTTCTCTGAGGATTAGTGATGTTGAGCATGATTTTTTTATATGCTTGTTTGTCTCCTGTATTTTTTTTTTTTGAAAAATGTATTTATATGTCCCTTGTCCACACTTTAATGGGTTTTTTTTTGTTGTTGAGTTGTTTGATTTTCTTGTAGATTCTGGATAGTAGTCCTTTGTTGGATGCATAGTTTGCAGGTATTTTCTCTCATTCTGTAGGTTGTCTTTTTACACTTGGTTACATTTTTTGCTGTGCAGGAGCTTTTTAGTTTAATTAAGTCCCGTTTGTCTGTTTTTGTTTTTGTTGCATTTGCTTTTGAGGTTCTTAGTCATAAATTCTTTTCCTAGGCCTGTGAACAAAAGTCGTTTCTTTTTTTCCAGGTTTTCTTGTATCATTTTTTAGTTTCATGTCTTAAATATAAGTCTTTAATTCATCTTGAGTTAATTTTTGTGTATATATATATTTATAGATACAGGTCTAATGTCATTCTTCTGCATGTGGCTATCCAATATTCCCAGCACTATTTACTGAATGAGGTGTACTCTCCCCAGTGTGTGTTTTTGTTGACTTTATCAAATATTAGTTGGTTGTACATATGTGGCTTTATTTCTGGGTTCTGTAATATGTTCTATTGATTTATGTGTGTATTTTTATACCAGTACATTATTGATTTTGTTACTATGGCTTTGGAGTATAATTTGAAGACAAGTAATGTGATGCATTCAGCTTTGTTCTTTTTGTTTAAGATTTCTTTGGTGACTTAGGCTGTTTTTAAGTTCCATATGAATTTTAGGATGGTTTTTTCTAACTGTGAATAATAACATTGGTGAGAGGATGTGTTAAGAAGGCACAAAAGAGATAGGGCTAATATGCAGCTCCCACTTGGGTGAACAGAACAGCATGTGGAGACTCACAGTGTAAACTTCTGCTCCAAGAACCACAGCAAGAATATACAAGAATAACAGAAAAAATTCACAGATCCTTTTAATGCTACTGTAAGTTCTGCCAGATAGGTGAAAAACTGTGACTTCCCAAAGTGTGAGAGGGGAAACCTGACTTTGAACACATATCCCCACTGGGGAATCTAAAAATCCAGATTACAGGAGGAGGATTTTTACCTAACCTAGAACTGAAATAGATTTAGGGAGCTGTGTGAAATATAAAAGTAGAAGAAGCAGTGGGAAGTGCCTTATAGGCACTCCTAGTCTCCATCTCAAGCTCAGGGAAGCCATCCCTGATTATGTCTCACAGGGGCCCTCAGGGAAGTCAGCAAGAGTAATTAGAGAGGGGTCACAGGACAAAATAATTTTCCAACTGAAATTAGTAATAATTTTGAGTGGGCGTGAATTTTCTTGAGCAGAATCTGGGGAGAAAAATGGAAACTGCTGCAGATACAAGGACAGGAGCTGCTGCTGACAAAATGGGCATATGGGGAGGGGTGAGGTCCAAAAGCCATGCTTGCTTTCTTTGCAGGGAAGCTCATGGCATGGAGCAAGGTCTGAGTGGGGCACTGCGGGAGTGAGACCAGCCTCACTAACTGCATGGGAGCTGCATAAGGCCTCTTGCTACTGGCTGTCCCTCACTTTCCTGGCACAGCAAAGGCAGCGAAAATTCCTTCTGGAATATAACTCCATTGGTCTGAGAACCACCCACCCATCCTCCACAACAAGCCCTGCATAAGGAGAGTCTGAGCCCAGACACTCCTACCCTTGCCCCAACCTGATGGTAGTTCTCTACTCGCTTTGGTAGCCAAACACAAAAGACAGAAACTCTTAGGGGCTTTATGGCCCTGCCCATCACCTGAGAAATCAAAATAGTTACCGTGGACAACTTAGAGCAAGCTTAGATCCCTCTACTTCTGCTGCAGCTGGTTCTCTTTTTAAAATGCTACCTCGTGGCTGGAGTACAATCAATTGAGGACATTATGGCAACTCATGACAGACTAATCCTGATCCAAGAAAGGATAAATCAACAGCTAATTCCACTGTCTGCAACATCCTGGCTAACCAGAGGTTCTGAGTGTGTCCATGTGACAACTTCACAGCTAGCATAATCAGCATTCAAGAAAGCCAGCACACTAAACATATCTATGATCAAAGACTTCCACAGAGTCCACTGAACTCTCCTGCCACCTCCACTAGGGCAGGTGCTGGTATCTAAAGCTGGAAGATCTGAAGATGGAGCTCATCACAGAACTCTTCGCAGACATTCGCCAGCATTAGCCCAGAGCCTGGTAGTCTGACAGAGTGGCTAGACTCAAAAGAACAATAACAATCACTGCAGTCTGGCTTTCAGGAAGACCCGTTTTAGGGGAATGGGGAGAACACCATGTCAAGGAATCAACCCATGGGACAAAAGAACATGAACAGCAGGCCTTGAGTTCCAGACCTTTCCACTGAAATAGTCTACCCAAATAAGAAAGAATTAGAAAAGTAATTCTGGTAATATGATAAAACAGCATTCTATAATACACCCAAAAAAATCACACTAGATCCCCAGCGATGGTTCCAAACCAAGAAGAAATCTCTGTAGTTCTAGATAAAGAACTCAGAAGGTTGATTAATAAGGTAATCAAGGAGATACCAGAGAAAGGTGAAAACCAACAATGAAATTTAAAAGTCAATGTAGGATATGGATGAAAATTCTCCAGATAACTAGAAAGGAAAAACAATCACAACTTCTGGAAATGAAAGACACATTTAGAGAAATACAAATTACAGTGTAAAGTTTCAACAGTAGACTAGAGAAAGTAGAATAAAGACATTCAGAGCTCAAAGACAAGGCTTTTAATTTAACCCAGTCAGACAAAAACAAAAACAAAAACAAAACACAAAACAGAATTTAAAAAAATAAAGCCTCCAAGAAACTTGGGATTATGCTAACTGGCCAAACCTCAGAATAATTGTTCCTGAAAAAGAAGAGAAATCTTAAAGTTTGAAAAACTTATTTGAGGGAATGATTAAGGAAAACTTCTCTGACATTGTTAGAAATCTAGACATCTTAATACAAGAAGCTTAAAGAACACCTGGGAAATTCATGAGAAAAAGACATTGCCTAGGCACATAGTCATCAAGTTATCTAACGTCAAGATGAAGGAAAGAATTTAAGAGCTGTAAGACAAAAGCATCAGATAACATATAAAGGGAAACCTATCAGATAAACTGCAAATTTCTCAGCAAAAACTTTACAAGTCAGAAGAGATTAGGGTCTCATCTTTAGCTTCCTGAAACAAAATAATTGTCAGCCAAGAATTTTGTATCCAGCAAAACTAAGCATCATAAATAAAGGAGAGATAGCTGGCACAGTGGCTCACATCTGTAATCCCAACACTTGGGGAGGCTGAGACAGGCAGATCATGAGGTCAGGAGTTAAAGACCAGCCTGACCAACATGGTGAAACCCCATCTATATTAAAAATACAAAAAATTAGTCAGGCATCGTGGCATGGGCTTGTAATACCAGCTGCTCAGAAGGCTGAGGTAGGAGAATCACTTGAACCTGGGAGGTGGAGGTTGCAGTGACCTGAGATTATGCCACTGCACTCCAGCCTGGGAGACAGAGCCAGACTCCGTCTCAAAAAAAAACAGAAAAAAAAAGTGAGAGGTAAAGTCTTTTTCACACAAACAAATGCTTACAGAGTTCACCACTACCAAGAGCATATAAGAACTGCTAATAGGAGTTCTAAATTTTGAAACAAAACCTCAAAATAGAACCTCCTTAAATCATATATATCACAGGACCTATAAAACAATAACAAAATTAAATAAAACACAAGGTATTAAAACAGCAACCAGCATGATAAACACAATAGTACCTCACATCTCAATACTAATATTGAATATAAATGGCCTAAATGTACCACTTAAAAGATACAGAATGGCAGAATAGATAAAAATCCATCAACAAAGTACTTGCTGTCTCCAGGAGACTCATCTATGGGGGTGGAAAAAGATATTCCATGCAAATGGAAACCAAAAGCATGCAAGAGTAGCTGTTCTTACATCAGACAAAACAGACTTTAAAGCAACAACTGTAAAAAAGACAAAGAGGATATTATAAAATGACAAAAGGGTTAGCCCAACAGGAAAATATCACAATCTAAACATTGATGCACCTAACACTGGAGTGTCAAAATTAATAAAACTATTACTGCTGGACCTAATGTAATAGATGGCAACACAATAATAATGGGGGACTTTGATATTCCACTGACAGCAGTGGACAGTTCATCTAGACAGAAAGTCAACAAAGAAACAATGGACATAAACTATACCCTAGAACAAATGGTATTAACAGATATTTACAGAACACTCGACCTAACAACTGCAAAATCTATGGACTCTTCTTCAACACATTGAACATTCTCCAAGATAGACAATATAATAGGTCACAAAGCAAGTGTCAATAAATTTAAGAAAATTGAAATTATATCAAGTATCCTCTCAAAGCACAGTGGAATAAAACTGAAAATTAACTCCAAAAGGAACCCTCAAAATGTACAAATACATGGAAATTAAATCTACTCTTGAATTATCTTAGGGTTAACAATGACATAAATATAGAAATTAAAAAATTATTTGAACTGAATGATAATAGTGAAACAATTTATCAAAATCTCTGGGATACAGCAAAAGCAGTACTAAGAAGAAAGTTAATAACATTACATGCTTATATCAAAGAGCTGAAAGAGTGTAAATAGACATCATAAGGCCACACCTCAAGGAATTAGAGAAACAGAAACAATCCAAACCCAAACCAGCAGAAGAAAAAATATAACAAAGATCACTTCAGAATTAAATGACATTGAAACAAACAAAAAATACAAAAGATAAATGAAACAAAAAAGCTGGTTCTTTGAAAAGATAAACACGATTGATAGACCATCAGCAAGATTAATCAAGAAAAGAAGAGAGAAGATCAAAATAAGCTCAATTTGAAATGAAATGGGAGATATTATAACTAAAAGCACAGAAATACAAGAGATTATCCAAGGCTACTATAAATACCTTTATGCACACAAACTAGAAAATCTACAAGAGGTGGAGAAATTCCTGAAAATAGCCAACTCTTATAGATTAAGAAAGAAATAGAAAATCTGCACAAACCAGTAATAAGTAGTGAGATTATAACATTAATTAAAACAATTGCCAAAAAAAAAAAAAAAGTTTCAGGACCAGATAGATGCACAAGTAAATTTAATCAGCCATTCAAGGAAGAATTGATACCAATCTTGCTGAAATTATTTCCAAAGCTAGAGAAAGAGGGAATTTCCCCCAAATAATTCTATAAAGCCAGTATCACCCTAATACAAAATCAGAAAAAGACATAACAGAAAAAAAGAAAACTACAGATCAATATCCCCAATGGACATAGATACAAAAATCCTAAAAATAATAGCTAACCAAATTTAAAAGCATATCAAAAAGATAATACATCA
Source organism: Cacajao melanocephalus (assembly GCA_963573385.1). Lineage (NCBI taxonomy): Eukaryota > Metazoa > Chordata > Mammalia > Primates > Pitheciidae > Cacajao > Cacajao melanocephalus. The sequence continues at coordinate 19,360 of CAUYLG010039613.1, forward strand.
CTATCAAGTGAGTTTCATAACAGGGATACAGGGATGGCTTAATATATGCAAATCCACAAATGTGGTACACCAAACAAAATTAAAAGTAAAAATAATCACTTCAATAGATACAGAAAAAGTATTTGACAGAATCCAATATCCCTTTATGATTAAAGCCCTCAGCAAAATTGACATAGAATGGACATACCTCAAGGTAATAAAAGCTATTTATGACAAACCCACAACCAACATTACACTGAATGGGGAAAAGCTGAAAGCATTCCCTGTAAGAACTGGAACAAGACAAAGATGCCCACTTTCACCATTTCTATTCAACATAGTGCTGGAAGGCCTAGTCAGAGTAAGCAGACAAAAGAAAGAAATAAAGGGCATTCAGTCGGTAAAGAGGAAGTCAAACTGTCACTGTTTGCCAATTATGTGGTTGTGTACCTAGGAAACCCTGAAAGACTCATCCAAAAAGCTCCTAGATCTCATAAATGAATTCAGTAAAGTTTCCAGATACAAAATCAATGTACACAGCTCAGTAGCCCTGCTATACACGAACAACAATAAAGCTGAGAAACAAATCAAGAAGTCAATCCCTCTTACAACAGCTGCAAAAAAATAAAATACTTAGAAATATACTTAACTAAGGAGGTAAAAGAACTCTACCAGAAAGATTACACAACACTGCTGAAAGAAAGCAGAGATGACACAAACAGATGGAAACATATTCCATGTTCATGGATGGGAAGAATCAATATTGTGAAAATGACAATACTGTCAAAAACAATATACAGATTCAATGCAATACCATCAAAGTATTCCCATCATCATTCTTCACAAAACTAGGAAAAAAAAAAACCTTAAAATACATATGAAATCAAAAAAGAGACTGCATAGCCAAAGCAAGAAGAACATGGAAGTATCACATTACCCAACTTCAAACTATACTAAAGGCTATAGTTAACAAAACAGAATGGTGCTGGTACTAAAAAAGACACATAAACCAATGGAACACAATAGAGAACCCAGAAATAAAACCAAATACTTATAGCCAACTGATATTTGACAAAGCAAACAGAAACATAAAGTAGGGAAAGGACTCCGTATTCAACAAATGATGCTGGGAAAATTAGCAAGCTATATGTAAAAGAGTGAAACTGCTGGTAATGGTGGCTCATGCCTGTAATCCCAGCACTTTGGGAAGCCGAGGCAGGCAGATCACCTGAGGTCAGAAGTTTGAGACCAGCCTGGCCAACATGGTCAAACCCCATCTCTACTAAAAGTACAAAATCAACTGGGTGTGGTGGCAGATGCCTGTAATCCCAGCTACTTCGGGGGCTGAGGCAGGAGAATCACTTGAACCTGGGAGGTGGAGGTTGCAATGAGCTGAGATAGTGCCATTGCATTCCAGAGCCTGGGAAACAAGAGCAAAACTCGGTTAAAAAAAAAAAAAAGAAACTGGATCCTCAGTCTCTCAACTTATACAAACATTAACTCAAGATGGATCAAAAATTTAAGACCTGAAACTATAAAAATTTAAAAGATAACATCAGAAAAACTCTTCTAGACATTCGCTTACGTGAAGGGTTTTTGACCAAGATCCCAAAAACAAATGCAACAAAAACAAAAATAAATGGATGAAACCTGATTAAACTAAAAAGCTTCTGCACAGAAAAGAAATAATCAGCAGAGTAAACAGCCCACAGAGTGGGAGAAAACATTTGCAAACTCTGTATATGACAAAGGAATAATGTCCAGAATCTACAAGGAACTCAGATAAATCAGCAAGAAAAAAACAATCCCATCAAAAAGTGGGGCAAAGGACATGAATAGACAGTTCTCAAAAGAAGATATACAGATAACCAAAAAACATGTGAAGAAATGTTTAACGTCACTAATTATCAAGGAAAAGCAAATCAATGAGATAACACCTTCTGCAAGAATGGCCATAATTGAAAAATCAAAAAGTGATAGATGTTGGATGGATGTGGTAAAAAGGAAACACTTTTACAGTGCTGGTGAGAATGCAAACTATTAACAACCACTATGGAAAACAATAAAGCAATAGAAATAGAACTACCATTTGATCCAGAAGTCCCACTACTGGGTATCTACCCAGAGGACAAGAAGTCGTTGTATGGAAAAAGCCTTGTACACATGTTTATAGCAACACAAATCACGATTGCAAAAATATGAAACCAGCCTAAATGCCCATCAACCAATGAGTGGATAAAGAAAATGTGGTATATATACACCATAGGATACTACTCAGCTATAAAAAGGAACAAAATAATGGCATTTGCAGCAACTTGAATGGAGTTGAAGACCATTATTCTAAGTGAAGTAACTAACTCAGGAAAGAATAAAATATCATACGTTCTTACTTCTAAGTGAGAGCTAAGCTAGGAGGACACAAAGGGATAAGAATGATATAATGAACTTTGATGACTTTGGGGAAAGATTGAGAGAGGGGTGAGGCATAAAAGACTACACATTGGGTACCATGTACACTGCTCAAGTGATGGGTGCAGCAAAATCTTGAAAATTACTGCTAAAGATCTTATCCATGTAACCTGAAACCACTTGTTTCTCCAGAACAAAACAAAAATAAATAAGTAAGTGACACTGATATTTTGACTGGGATTGCATTGAATCTGGAGATTGTCTTGGGCAGTATGATCATTTTAATAATAATTATTCTTCCAATCTATGAGTGTGGGATGTTGGTTCATTTGTTTGTGTCATCCATAAGTTCTGTTTTCAGTGTTTCATAGTGTTTCTTGTATAGATCATTCACCTCCTTGATTAATTGTATGCCTAGGTATATTTTTTTTTGGTAGCTATTGTAAATGGGATTGACTTCTTGATTTGTTTCTCAGCTTGATTGTTATTGGTGCCTAGAAATGTTACAGATTTTGTATCTTGAAACTTTACTGAATTCATTTATCAAATCTAGGAGCCTTTTGGAAGAGTCTTTAGCGTTTTCTGAGATTATATCATCAGCACAGAATTTAACTTCTTTTTCAATTAGGATGTCTTTTATTTGTTTCTTTTGTTTACTGTAATTAAAATATGTTATGTTCACAAATTTATTTAGGCATAATTAACACCTTTATTCAAAAATTTGAGCTTTTGAGAAATAGTTTTTTTGAGATGTAATTGACACAAAATGAACTGTATATAAACTGTGTGCTTTGATAAATTTTAACACAAGACTATACCTGTGATACCATTACTTGTGTCACAATAGGAAATATGTTATAAAAATTTTATCATCCTCCTTTGTAATTCCATGAAGTACTTATTGGCAACCTCCCACAAATTCTACTGTGTTTTATTTTTATTTTCATGCAGTTAAAATACTTTCTGATTTCACCTTTGGAGAAACTTAGCTTGATTACTTTGTTTCATATTTCTCAGGATCACTATACCTTGTTGCCTGATTCTAGTGTTCAGGAAAGTGTTGATTTGCAGATCATGTCTAGTTTTTCAGGTGGGAGGATAGGTCCAGCCTCTCTTATTCTATTGTGGGTAGAATATTATACAGTTAAATTTAACAGTCTTTTCTCTTATGGTGGCTGGTAGTTGTTTCTCATTTAGCAAGGTCTCTGACACTCAGTTATTGTGTTTTATTTTTTTAACCATCAAGTTTTCTTTTAGTACTTTTTGGATTGTCTTACTGAAATTTATTTTGGAGTAAAATATGAAGTGTAGAGCCAGAATCACTACTCTTTACTTTGCAAATGCTACAGGTTGGTGTCCCTAGCCCCAGCTACCTCATTCAAACCATCTTCTTCCACGCCTGTGTAAGCTTGCACAAAGTACTTGAAATCTCATCTTCAACTGGAGGGAGAAACATAGATGCATAGCAGCAATTTTGTGAACATGAGGGAAAGGCCTAGAGCATGTCAGAGACATTTGCAATCCTGTTTTACTGTTTCACTGATCCAATACCAGCAAACTGCACCCTCGCCAACCTCAGACTTTTGATATAGAGAAGAGAAAGTATTAATACATTGCTCAGAGGACTTTGAATGTTTATATATGATTGAGAGGAACATTTACGGGAAATCATATATTTAAAGGCTTCTTTTCCAAATTATAACTTTTTAACGAAAATACACCATGTGAATTAACAATCGTAACTCAGAAGTATACTAATAACTGAAATGCTCTTTATATATGTTTTTCATAGAATTAGGAACAGAGTATAGAAATAATATTCTTACAGTAAAATATTTGTTATTAACATTTTATTGTAACTGTTTTGGGGCAGGTAAAATACTGCACTCATTATGTTTTTATTACCCTGACATGTCGAACATGAGAGTTGCAAAAATTTTAGTCAAGGAATGAGAGCTTTTTCCTCCCAGTTTTTAATTCCGTGATGATTTCACAAAAGTTCAACTTGACAGCAAAATTAATATCATCAAACATTATAAGCAGATACTTGAGAACTGCTTACTTTAAGAAAGTCTCTCATCATTAATAAAACTTCACTCATTATCTTTCTAATACATAAAGAAACCTCAGGTCTTGAAGGTAGAAGACACTGGACTGACTCCCAGAAAAAAGGGCTGAATGTTAAATGTCCTCAGCTTGGTTAAAGCAGGAAGATCAGGAGAAGGTGAAAGGAGTGAAGGGTTGTGGCATGAATAGTGGGGAGATCAGGTCACAAGAGGAATAGGCTAGGTTGGTGCAAAAGTAATTGCATTGTTTGCTGTTACTTTAAAAGGCAAAAACCGCAATTGCTTTTGCACCAGCCTAATAGCTCATTAATGGCACACTGCATCAACGTTTTGTCAAGTTTTCTTTGTGGTATTCGTTGCTTATTTTCACTTAGGAATTCAGAGTGATGATGCCGAAAAACAGTACTGTAGGGCACAGTGTGTGTGGGAGAGATTTTGGTGACAATTATGTGTCATGATTGCATTTGGAATTGAAAAGACAGTGTAGCTGTAAAATCTTGGACTTTTATGGAATGAATTTTGCAAGTCTCTAGTTTATTAGGTCAGCCGCTTGTATCTCCACAGCAGTAAAGCTTTCAGTTGGGTAAAGTGTTCCAGATATCATTGCCCTTGTATGCTACAGTTCATCTTAAAGTGCTTTTATCTGCCAGTGAAAATTTGCCTTATAAAAACCAAATTGGATTCATCAAATAAGAAGTGTGGCTGCCCCACTGCGTTCGTGTCATAGTCATAGTGATAAGATATTTTTAATGCGATAAAATTATCTTTTTACAGATTTGTCGCTAGTAAAGCGATTATAGTCAGATGCTTGGACGGTGAAACTATCTTCGCCAATTAAATAAAGCAGATTCCAATTTATTGAGGGCAATGAGAAGAGGATTTTCTTTTTCTTTTCTCATTGTCTTCTTTAACATTTGGCTGGCCCTTTCCTTTTGCCTCTAATATCTTTTACTTTCCATGGGATTTACATGTTATTGGTAATTTCCTCTCTCGGCCCAGGAGGAAGGTTGGTAATAGTTTTATCCCTGTTTAAACAAGCACAAAGTGACAGCTTATCACAAAATATTAGTTTTGTTTTTTTTTTTTCAGCCCCTGCATCAGGAAGAGAGGGAGGTGGGCTCCAGTGCTAAGTTTAAATGCAGAATAAGCACACGCGTAGGCTCTAGATTACCACAAGTAAAGAGAACACATTAGCTATTGATAGAAACCTCCCTCCTTCATTCTACTGTCTTCAGAACTTCTTTCGGGCTCTTAATTCTGTGCCCAGCTCAGTTCTGCTCACAGAACTCTGAGTTCTGCTCAACTTCTTTTTGGTAATGAAGAATAAACTATTGGGACTCCATGTCTGGAAATCCTGGTATCTTCTTCCTATACAAATTGTTAGTACCATATTATGACTACCAGTAAATATGTGTGGTTCAGGTAGAGATATTGGAAACCATAGCAAACTCCTTAGAAAGGTTGCCTGAGCCTGAAACTGAAAGACTGAACTCACAATTCCCATTTTGTTTTGTTTTGTTTGTTTTGGTTTGGTGTTGTCTCTATTTTCTTTGTTTTCCACATACTTTAGGTTGCTCATTGTTTACTCAGCAATGCAGAAGAGATTGGGTGATAGGAATAAATTACCATGGCATATCATGACTGGACTGATGATAGCTAGTGACCAAAGGTTACTTGAAACTACTTGCAAAGTTGGCAGAGTAAAAATTTATATAAGAAAATGCAAAAATTGTGTCATTAACTACTGAGTTATGAGAATTTGACTTAACCCTGGAGAATTTCTCTTGAATAGGGGCATTGGCTGTTCTTCTTAATCCCCCCGCATGACTCCAAAGATTGAAAATGAGAAAGGCTTCTTTTTTGATAAATGAAAACATAGATATTATAGCAACAAAAGAGAAGATCTGTGAATCATACTTTTCCAGCTATAATTGAAGTAAACTTTGACAACTAACAACTTTTTATTTTATTTAAGAATTCCCAGCCAGGAGTAAAAGTACATACCTGACTTAAAAGGCATATAGTAAAAAAAATAATAATACTATGAACTAATTTAGTATAAATAATGAAACATAATGTAGAAGGTAGGCACTTTAAATTTACATTATCAGATTGGGTTTTAAAAAGAGGGAGAGGAGACATCAAGCTTTAGAAATCGATAGGAATTCCCCTTTTCTACTCATCCCCAGTGCAAACTCTCTGCTTCACTCAGGCTGTAGAGCACATTCTTTCCAAACCATAGGTCATTTTCTCTTTGCCATGACTGGTACTGTGCACTGTGTCCTCAAAAATGGGATGTTTGTGTTCATTTTTTTCTGTGGTTTGGTGGTATAATTCTTGTGGAAAACCTCAATATCTTCTAACAAACTTTTTCTTTTGAGTTATTTTGTTCAATCTGTGTTTCTGACCACAGAAATGAAATGGAGAATCTGAGTAACATTAAGGAGGCTGGTTAAAGAGATATGTGGACAGCTTTATGCCCAAGATCAAAAAGAGTGTATGAAATGCTCATGAAAAATTTACCCTTTAAAAACTAAGAAAAATTAGAAATTAGAGCAACCACATTCTCCAATTTTAAATCTAGACATGAGTAACAAAAATGTAAAGGGAAAATGTCTCTAAACTTAGAGTTTTTTAAAAAAGAAGTAAAAAGGAATCTTTTTTTAAAAAAAGATAATACTACAACTTACAATTAAGTTAAAAAAAGTGAACGTCTTTTGGAATAGGGGCAAATTTATGGTTTAAAAAACTTTTATATTAAAAGCAAAAGTGAAAATAGAGTGGTAATAAGTGAGCTAAGCATTTAGCTTAAAGAATTAGACAAAATAACCAAACATAAGAACAATAAACAGAAGAAAATAAGAAGCAGAAAATAGTTATTTAGAATGAGCAATGAAAAGTCAGTTTGTTTTAGAAAACGATACATGCAAAAAAACCTGGAAGGCCCATACAAGAGAAGAAATTTAAAACAATAATATTCAAATCATATGGAGGTTAAAAATAAAATTATATACTGCCAGAAAACTATACAAATACCTAAATTTACTCAGAATTAAGTATAATGCCTGAATAGACCATTAAGCAGATGACTAAAATAGTGTTCAAAATACCACTAATAAAATGATTCATAGAAGAGGTGATAAAAAGAGATAAATTTCTTAAAAGTATAAAGAACAAAATTTCTATATCATACAAAACATTCCAGAACTTAAAGAAAGGTGGAAAACAGCTTTATTTAAATAATTTTATAAAGCTAGCATAATATTCATGATCTGACAAAGATAAATCTTTATATTCCTTTTGGTAATTATTACGTAACTTGTTTTTTTACTGGTTTTTGTTTTAGAAGCACAAAGATAAATTTAAGGCTTAAAGATATATGTGGTTGCAGATGTGTAATATTCTTTTCTTGGTCCTGTTTTTCTCTAGACCTCATTTTACATTTTAATGTATAATTTATTTTCTGCATTCTTGTATAATTATAATTTCATGTGTATCCTTGCTGTAAGTCTTCACATCTTTTCAGAACGAGAATTGGACAAAATTAATTACTTTCTTTAAAAAACATTTTATGTAAAACAAATTCCAGGCCCACAGAAAAGCAACAAAAGTAGTAATATAAACTTCCTATGTTCTTGATCTGTACTCACTGATTGTTAACATGTAGTCATGTTTTCAGTCTCTTTCACTCTCATAGAAAAAATAGGTTGCATATCAAGAATAAGAAATTTTTTACCATTCTACAAAATTCCATCATGCCCTTTTTCAATGAACTGGTATCCCTGAGAAGTATGATCTGATTTGTATCACCACTGGTTAATTTTACTTATTCTGAAGTTTCACTGAGCCAAACAGTATCCACCTTTTTTGTTTCTAGCTTCTTTCATTCAGCAAAATATTTTTGAGATTCATCTACATTGTTGCATATGTAAGTTGCTTGTTTCTCTTTATTCCCGAGTAGAACACTATTGTGTAAAGTAACACAGTTTATTTATTCTTTGATGGACCTCTGGGCTATTTACAGTTTGGGGCCAATAGTAATAAAGCTATTTATTATGAATTGAACAAGATTCTTTTTCATATGGATATCATTTATTTAAGAGATCTTTATTTACCTCGATGAATTACTTTGACATAATTGTAAAAAAATCATTTGACCATATATGTGTAAGTCTAACTCTTTATTTTGTTCCATTGACCTATTTATTCATCCTTTGCCACATTTACCTGACTATTGTAGGTTTACAGCAAATCTGGAGTCAGGTAGGATAAGTCCTTCCATTTTGTTTTTGTGTTCTAGATTATTTAGGCTATTCTAGTTCTTTGTTTTTAAAATAAAATTTTTAATTATCTTTTAAATTTCTATCTAGAAAGAATCTTGCTAATAGTTTTATTGAGCCTGTACTGAATATATGGATTAATTTGTGGAAAATTAGTATCTTAACAATATTGAGTCTTCCAACCTAAACACACAGCGTATATCTCTCATTAAGTCCTCTTTAATTGAACTCTAAAATGTTTCACAGTTTTTAAGGTAGACGTCATATATATGCATATCTTTTATTAAATTTTTGCATAACTGTTTAATGTTTTGAATGGTATTATAAATGACATCTTTAAATCTCACATTCAAATTTTTCCTTGCTAATATACGTAAATATGATTGATATTTATATTAGTTGTATCCTGTGTCACTGCTACATTTACTTGTTAGCTTTAGTACTTTTCTCATAGATTTCCTTAGAACTTTCTAGGTAACATTATCATGTTACCTGCATGACAGAGATAAAGACAGTCTTAGTACTTCTTTTCCAATTTGCAAGTCTGTTCCTATCTTTTCCTGTCCCATTGCACTCACTCTAGCACAGTGCTGAAGTGATGAAAGTAGTCAACCTTGTTTTGTTTCTGATCTTAGAAAGAAAGTGTTTAACATTTCACTGTGAAGCATTATATTAACTCTAAGTTTTTCATGGATACTCATATAGCTTGAAGAAGTTGTCTTTTCCTGTTTGTGGAGTTTTTAATATAAATAGGTAGTTACAAAAAACATCCATATATATTATTATGTGACCTTTCTTCCTCAATCTGCTGAAGTGATGAACTATATTGGCTGATTTACATATGGTAAGCTAACTTTGCATTTGTAGGATAAACCTCATTTGGTATAGAGTTTATCATTTTTTTGTATTCGATGGATTTAATTTGCTTTTTTAAAGGACATAGGCATCTGCAATTTTAGGGATATTAAGAGGATCACTTAACAAACATATTATCTAATAAGACATGTAAGATCATTGGAATAAAAACATGATTTCAATGTGAGTGCATTCTTCTTGTTTAGCCATCTTACATAATACCTCCTCTAGGCTTGTTTATTGACTCTTAGCAAATAGAATCCAAAGTAGACATTGGGAATATGCAGTGGTATCAGAAATCACAATATAACAACTTATTCTGAGTTTTACATGTTTTTTTTTTTTCATGAAAACAAGCAAAAATATTTTTAAAGCATAATTTTTGAAAGCAAAAAATTATGCTTTAAAGCCTTGCCATAGACACCAGAACTTTTGGATTTTTGCTTTAAAGTCAATTTTATGATCCTGTTGCAAATTTTCTTTTCATAGGGACAGTTGAAATTTTTTCTATGTAGCTGTGTAAATTTAGACCAAAATTATAAATTTTCTTTGAAATTATTTTTGTATCCCTTTCATGGAAAAATAGGTAATATAATGTAGAAATTATGGGATTTTTATGGGGCATAGAAAAGAGCTGCAGCAAAACAACTTGAGTGCAATGTTATTTTGCACATAACGAATCATTTTTACTTAAAACCCATTGTGGATTTCTTCCTAGGACCATCTTTCATTCAGTGCATAAAAGAGTGATAAAAAATGTACAGTAAAACTAAAGAAACCATCAGGCAGAGCTGTGGTTTTTAAAAAGTCCTCAGAAAAAACCATAAAATGGAGAAAAATGGTACTTCATCATTTATAAGCCTTCATCCAGTGATGAAAGCATTATACAGTGTTCCAAAACTCATGCAGTAATAATTCAGTGTTGCTGGCTACCATCAAGATCATGAGAAGGAAATACAAGGAAAGTTTGACTAAAATTATAATTACAGTACACACTAACTATAGCTTTTGAGAAGCCATTTCACCTTTCTGAACCACTTTCCTGTTCTCTAAGATAAGAGGCTTAGAAAATATGATTTGCAAGATCTTTTCTGGACATCGATGTACCAGCACACTTTATAATAACTAATAATCATTGTGATGACTCTGAAGCATTATAAAGTCCTGAAATGTGCTTGAGTCATCAAAGAAGTTATAGTCAAACTTTTTATTTTGAACATGTACTGTTCTTGTCCACTCAGCATCTATTCCATCTCTTGAGAACAGTACTCAAATATTTCTTGATATTCATTCTTCCCTCACATAGTACATTGCTTCAGGGTTGATACCAGGGCTCAAGCTTATAATAATTGTTATAATTCAATTTCTCTGGTTTTAGTAGTTCGCTGGGTATCTAACTGATATCCAATTGATTCAATTAGACTCAGCCCCAGATCTCTTATTTAGAAATAGAGAACAAAGAATTTCTGTGCTTATCATGAAGGAGAAAGCATGTTAATCTGAGAGTTATCTCCAGGCTAACAGCCATCTCCAGACTATGAATGGGGAAGCTTGTTGATGGTGGAGCCAACAGAGATAACACTGAAAAACAAAGAACCAGAATTGAGGTCAGAGTCACTGTTCGAACTTCTAAATCAAGCCTTACCATAAGACACCAGAACCTTTGGATTTTTTAGTTACTTAAATCCTTTATTTGCTAAGCCAGTTTGATTTCGGTATTTGTTACTTATCATAAAAAAAAAATCCTGCTGATGTTAACTGGGAAATGCTTTGATTTAAGATACAACTGCACAGGCTTCAAGGAGCATGTGTCTCCTGACATGTGTATTTGTCTCAGTATCAGAACATTGACCCTTTAGTGGTGATTTCTCTTTCTGTTCAGTACATTTTCCCACCTTACTTGTTTATGAAACGGATTCATTTTTGGGAAGAACATCTTCCATGTTTTCCACCTCACTTCTTCTGGGACCAGCTTTCACTTTCACTTTCTCTAAGGGAAGTCCCTAGCTCTCTGTCCCTTGCTGTACTGGTGCCTGTAATGACAATGTCCAAGACTTTTGTGTTAGCTCAGGCCAGTCAAAGAATCCAACATTCTTGGCAGGGTGACTAATATAAGGCTGGACATAGGACTCTACAGAGGAATTAGAAGTTTTCTTGATAGCAATCTGTGACGTTTGGAAAGAGGATTCTTTTTTTTTTCTACTTGAGGCTCTAGTCTGGGAGGATTTGAGTTGATGGATCCCAGTGGCCATGTGTCCAGTCACTTGAAAGAAAATATGTATGCAACAGGAAAGAATAAAGCCAGCCCAGAAGAAGAAGAAAGCAGGAATGGGGGCAAGAGAGGGCCCTGAAGATTGCATTCAAGACCAATATTCTTTACATGCCTGAAGCTAGCTTCATGCTTGTTCTTCAGTTCATTAAATTCCCTTTTGAGGTTAATCTAATATAAATAGGGTTTTTGCACTTCTCAAGTCTTGACTAATAATACATAAGAAAACGTGTTCAACTTTCTTTGTGCATAAAGATACCATCTGACTCATTTAGCTGCACACCTGTTCATTTCACTTTCTCCTTGAAAACATTTTTATTCTCTGTTTTCAGTATTTGATGCTGTCATGAGTTGGGAAAACTGATAGCACTCTCTCCTCCCCCACCAACACTCTGCACTGCTTATCACTCTCCTGATAGCTAGCCTCCTAATGAGGAAGCGGCAGTGGCTGGCTTTTAGAGTCACAGCTTGGGCCTTATATCAACTAGACTTAGCAGATACTTCTTTTGGAGCTGTCAATTAAAACATACTAGCATGCGTATGAATTGTGTTGTAACTGAAATCTCACCATCGTTTTGCTGACCATGTGTCTAGGGACAGTCAGCTGGTGTTAGGGAGACTATGAAGAGATAGCTGTTTAATCTCTCTCTCTGCAAACAGGTTTCTGCAGGACGAACCGGCTGTGAGAGCACATCCCCAGACCAACAGGAACACCTGCCCTCACTTTGCATAATGCTAGCTTAATATTGCCTTTTACTCTGATTTTTGCTGTATTTCTATGGAAACATCTCTCATTTTCAGACGTTCAGAAATAACATGAAGGTTGGCATGAACGTCCCAATCTTCCTCCATGTGGAGTCAGTCTAATATAGTATTAGTACTAGTTTTGGCCCCAGAGTTGAGGCCAAAAAAAAAAAATGATATTCTTAATTTGACAGTGTGTGGTTCTTTTTGCTATAAGAACAATGGATTGGTTAACTGTCAGAATGTCATTGGTCACAGAACATACCTTTATGCTGAACTGTCTCTGTCTTTCCCCGATTTCATCTTTTTCTCAAATGCCCTTATGCTGGCCCATTCATACACATCACTTTAAATGACCAGTGTCTCCCTTCCAGAGATTGGTGTTATTGTCTAATTATAGATACTTAGAAAACTAATTGTAGACGTCTTTCCCATTCTTGCATTCAAATCTGTGCTTAAGAAACTGCATTTGCAGGCAATAGACTGCTTCATCCTTTGTCATCAATTTCTAGTTCACTTAATTGACAGGTATTTATAAAGCGCATATTCTAAGCCAGACACCGTGGCAAGGAAGAGAAGGCCACACCCTATCATCATCAAACCAGTTGATAAAAGATGAATTGAGAGCCCTTAGTTCAATTTCCATTTAGTTAAATGTCTATTTATTAGGGTTGTTAATGCATTATCCTAATTATAATTCATATAACTACTGCTTATTCACTTTGTAAATTTATAAAGCTGCATGCAAATATGAGTGATTAATTGTGTCAATAACTCTAAAAGCAACAGTAAGATAAAGAGGACATTGGTTGCAGCTGCTGCTGTTTGTTTCGTATTCATTTCGCTCTCTTTTTCTCTACCTGCTCTTGTTTTGAGGTTGCGCAAATTTAAGAAATACTGGTTTCTTTACCTCCATTATGGTGACTATGATTATTATTCCATTGTCTGAGAACGTGAGAGTGATTCTTTATGGATCATATAATTTAAATTATGAAAAATACTCAGACGTTTTTGTTGGGAAAAGCTGCAAAGGAGAAAGGACTTACAGAGTGCCTAAATAAATTGGTTATGAGTAACATATAAATAAGGAACAACAAACTGTGGAAGGCTGCAGGAGGCCTCTGAGGAGGAAGGCCTCTTCATGCCTTATGTTCCGGTGCAGGGTGACTTGGGCTCTGTTACCATAAACATTGTGCTAAAGAACGTAAAACCCCTTCGTAGCACTATGGTGTAGACAGACTTGTAGGCTCCTTGTATGGTCCACGTTCCATCAGCTGTACAGAGATAATAGGCTAAAGATAACCACATGTTCTTATTTTGTGCAACTCCCAAACTGCCACCGTTATCAATCCTTAGGATGATACACCAGTTCTGGCTCACTGATTCACTTCTGGCTCACTGATTCACTCCACCATGACTCCACCCCTACCCTATAGATCAAAGTGATTGTAATCAATAAATAGTGTGGATGATCAGAGCTCTGGGCCTTCACTGTCACCTCCAAAGTGATGAAGTGATAGCCCTCTGGTCCCTCTTTTTCTCTTATTCTTTCTTTCTCTCATTCCTTTGTCACCACTGAACTTGGGGTACCCATGGGTGATGTAGGGCTGGCTCCCTACACATATTATTTTATTAAAAAGTACAGTCATAGCATTTTGCAAGGCTGAGGTGGGAGGGCTGTTTGAGACCAGAAGTTTGAGACCAATGTGGGCAATGTAGTGAGACCTCTGTCTCTACAAAAAAAAAAAAAAAAAATTGACTTGATGGCACATGACTGTAGTCCTAGTGGCTTGGGAGGCTGAGGTGAAAGGCTCACTTGCACTTAGGAGGTCAAGGCTGCAGTGAGCCATGACTGCACCACTGTACTGCAGTGTGGGTGACATGGTAAGAGCCTGTATCAAAAAAAAAAAATGACCTGGAACCAACCCCAAATGCCCATCAATGATAGACTGGATAAAGAAAATGTGGCACATATAAACCATGGAATACAATGCAGCCATGAAAAAGAATGAGTTCATGTCTTTTGCAGGGACGTGGATGAAGCTAGAAACCATCATCCTCAGCAAACTAACACAGGAACAGAAAATCAAACACTGCATATTCTCACTCATAAGTGGGAGTCATACAGTGAGAACACATGGACACAGGGAGGGCAACATTACACACCAGAGCCTCTCGGGGGTTGGAGGGCAATTGGAAGGAGAGGATTAGGACAAATACCTAATGCACATGAGGCTTAAAACATAGATAATAGGTTGATAGGTGCAGCAAACCACATGGCACATGCATACCTTTGTAACAAATCTGCACATTCAGCACGTGTCTCCCAGAACTTAAAGTAAAATAAAATAATAAAATAGGTATCAAGATTTTAAAGATATCAAGTTAATTTCATGATTGCAGTTAGATGATTCAGATAATTCTAGCTTTGATCTTTTAGATTCTCAAAAAAGAATGAAAGTCACTAGGGAGACCTCTTGGGAGACAGCTTGCCTATTCAGGACAACACCTAGATAAATGTCTTCCTATAGTTGAGAATAAGTATATATTTCAGCAGCTAAGTTCAAGTAACTTTTGTGTTTGTTTGTTTAAGATTTTCTAAGTTCGAGTAACATTTTCTTTTCTTACTGTGCAAGTTTCTCAGGATAATTTGACCTGAAAACATTATGAACTAGCTACATCACTCAGATGTATTCAAAATACCCGTTTTTACTATTTGGATTCAATTTGAGCAAACTATGAGGTGGATAGGAAAAAGTTAAGGGGGCAAGGACTCCCATTCCCAGCAACGGATGATATTCTGTTTCTGTCTTCCTTGCCCCAAGTATTTGGCAATAGAAGAAGAGAAGTTCATTTGCCAAAAAGAGATGTTGGTGGATATTGGAAAATAATCTTTTTAGTGACATTACACCTGGAGTTTTGTTTTCCTCACAGAGGACTATAAATAATCTCTCTCACATTCCCTATGCCGGTTATAGTTAGTCCTGATCACCAAGAGAGGAAAGAGGCAACTTTATGATATCTTTTCAAATTCCCAAATGTTCAGCTGCTCAAAAATAGTCCCCCCATGGTAACAGAAAAACCGACCACTGCATGGGACTCTTGGATGTGGTTAAGTGCCATAGTTCCAAGAAGCATCTGCTGATAAACAAAATAGCAGCCAAATAGAAACAAATAGTAGATGTGGAAGCTCAATAGTTTAGTCTACTCAGTGTGTGTTATTACCCATTATTTCCATTCCTGGATTAGTCGTTCTGGTCAACAGACTTGGGGGACTGGAATCTTGAAAAATAAGTTGTAATAATGAAAAAAGATGAGGACTATTAAAAGTATGAAGCAGTTTTGTGATGCAGAATTTCTTGCTATTGAGTTTGCACTCCAGAAAGCTACAAATACTAAAAATTCATTCACTGCCAGACACATGGAGATATCTTGGATATTGTCTCTTGGACGTATAACAGCTCTGTGGTCTCCCAAGAGACCATCAAGGTGACTTTGACCCTGGTACATCCAAAGCCTTATCTGAGATAATAAATTCTGTGAGTTACTCTGAGATAAAAAAAAAGATTTTTAGAGTTATAAGTTTATCTATATATCGTATCTTGCTATTAGGAACTCAAACATGTTATATATAACATATTTATTATGAGATCTAAGAATATATACGTTAAATAAGCCTTTTTTACATTTGTTTCACATAGTAGGACTTCTCTTCTTTGAAACGTTTACTATCCTGTGAGTTTACTTTGGGAAATAGGGCTTATGTGAATTCTCTTTCTGGTATCTTTTGTCAATACTTCATAAAAAGCCAAACTACTTTTTATGATGAGGAGACTGAGCTGATACAGTGGAATAGTTACTAAGTGACAAAGCTGGAATTTGTACGCTGCAGATTTGGTGCCAAAGTCCAGATGTTTGATGATTACATATCCAAGGTCTAATTTTCAACGTTGAATTTTAAGAAACTTAATTCTGTTCATAGTCATGGGATGCTTCTTCTTTAGGCTTGGAGGAACATGAGACAAAATCCATAGACTAATGTTTCAAACCAGAATGAGTACTTTATAATTTACAATAAGAAATTGCCACCATACAGATTAGAACACTCAAAGGGCCTCATTTACATTCTTTCTACAGGTAGAGAAATATGGGAAGCCAGATCACATTTAAAATGTTGCAGAATGAGAATGAAATCACAAGAATAGGAGCTAATTCTATCACTGTTTCTCATACTGTGCTTCAGAGACTTGTACTTGTGAGGAAATAATGTGTATTGGAATTCCTTCATCATTAAAATGGTGTCAAGTTTTCCCACAGAGCTATCATCAGTAGCAGGAAGATTGCACCAAAATGGAAAACTAAGTCTTTCCCTTCTAAAAGCCAATGAAAATATATAAAAATTAACTTATTCAATGAATTATTCCCTAACTATGGAGCAGCTATATAGGATGCCATTAGAAAACCAAAACCATTATGAAATTTCTAAAATCTAAAATGCAAACATACATGGATAAATGAAAAGTAAAACAATAGGAAAACAAAATCTAAAACATGATCAGAATACTTCTGAGGTAGTGATATTTCCTGTTGAAGACAACATGTGACATTGGTCAGGAGGATTTCACTGGTGAGCTACATCTCGTGCACCTGGAGGAACTAAACTCTCATAACTCCCTCTTTTCCCTTACTTGATCGAGCAGTTGTTTGTGTGGTACTTGGTCACAGGATGAAGCCAGAAGCCAAGTCATGATCCACAGAACAGAAGTGTAAAATCAAGACAAGATACCAAGGAGTTATTAATTTCCAGGAAAGACAAAGTTGTCTTTTCCCATAAAACAATTTAAGTCACATCCCAAATTTACCACAGCCCTGCTCTTTCTTTTCCAGAAAACATCAGGGGCAAGCAGTAGTCATCAAAGCAGGGAAGGGGTCAAGGGAAAACTTCCCCTTTGCCTTCTGGAAGTTTGCTGAAAATTAATTGACAAAGGGCAGATTAAAAGGAGAAAAGGGGCCAGGTGTGGTGGCTCACAGCTGTAATCCCAGTGCTTTGGGAGGCAAGGCAAGAAACGATTGAGTCTAGAAATTCAAGACCAGCCTGTGCAACATAGAGAGACCCCATCTCTACAAACAACAGAAAAACTAGCCCAGGGTGGTGTCTGAGGCCTGTAGTCCCAGTGACTCTGGAGGCTGAGGTGGGAGGATGGCTTGAGCCAGGAGAGGCATGCAGTGAGGCATTATTCTGTCACTGCACTCCAGGCTGGGTGACAGAGCAAGACCCTGCCTTAAAAAATAAATAAATAAAATGGAGAAAAAGCATACAGATTTTTTAAAGTGCACAAGTGTGCATGGAAGTCATACAAAATATAAAATTAAAAGAAGCCAGATGGTTTATCCTTTTATATCATCTTGAGGTTACAGTAAAAATAAGGGCTTGAAGCAGGGCAAGACAGATTATGGGAGAGAAGGAGAAAGAAAGGTAAGGCCAGCAAAGACAGTCTTGTTATGCAGATGAAGCCTCACAGCAGACATCAGAAAGAATAAATGGAAGCCTATGGTGGAGCTAATCTTTCCTAGATCTGGGTGAAGGGGCGGGCCTCAGAGAAAGCCTGGCAGTTTATTTCACTGCAGTAGATTTTTCTCTACAAATGCAAATATTCTCCACAAAAGGCAGCTTTTCAAGGCTATTCTTGTCTGCAGGCTTTCTGAAGAGCTAACTCAAAGTATGTCAAAGAAGTGTATTTTGGGGTGAAATATTTTTGGTTTTCCTTTAGTCCCCCAGTTGAAAGTTTATTTTCAGAAAGTTTCATAGAGATTTGGCTTAGAGATTGTGAGATAAGAGATTGGTGAAGAAAAATAAAAGCATAGATTAGGACAAGCAGCCATATCTTCTTAAATCAATCTCGTAGTCTTGAGAATATGACAATCTGTGTGGTAGGTTAAATAATTGAATCTCATTCCGGGAGTTAAACTGTTGAGTCCTATTCCAAGAGGTGGCATTGCAGATGGAAATGCAAAGCTAGGCATCTATATATGATTTATGCAAACAGATCTTTAAGAGGAATTCCTACAGAAATAGAAGAATGAAAAAAGGTTAATGTCTAAAGCAGTCTATAAACTAGTTCTAGAGTCTCTGAAGCATCTTTAGTTGGATTGGGCAGGCAGTAGCAAACTGACAGGTGTTCCTGGGTTGTAATTTCAGTCAAGTGTTTTAGTGAACTTTCTGCATAGTTCATAAGTCAACAGGCATGAAGGCTGTTTGTAAGTTGCTATAGCAATTTCTCCCGTTTATGTCAAGTTGTCTAGTTTCAGTTTCTTGGGCTTTAAGAAAAGCAGTTTTAATCTCTAGTGATTTTGAGTCAGAAGGGTAGGAGACAAGTTAGAAATGTTAATCTGGAGAGTTACAACCAGATACTGGAGGAAAATAAAAATTTGGATTTAGTCTAGTTTTCAGCTAAATTATAAAATCTCAATTAGAAAGCAACAATGAGCTGGAATCTCATTACAAGTGTACTATAGTTTTTTTTTTTTTTGACGTGGTTTTTCTCCCATCCCTCATTGCTACCAAAGATAACTTATAATAAGACTAATTTATTTGTAAAATAAATTTTAGTCTTATTGTATTTGGCCTGATTATTTGCATAAAGTGCAGCAAGAATAGTAACTGGCATATAGATTATCTGTAAATTAGCTTTACAGAAACTTTTTCATAAGGACTTTTGGATTAGACTTTGAAAAATTCTAGAGGCTTAGGAGCCAAACCAAAGACTGTGTCTGTAATATCTGTGTAAATTGGGTGAATTCTTCTTGAGTTTCCTGGGCCTATGACATTCTTTACTTACTGCGAGGTCAGAAACCATGTAAAGAAACTGTATAGACAAAGTACCGGGTTCATCTTTTTCCAAGTCTACCAGCTTTATAAAGTCAAGCTGAACACCTCAAAGCAGTCTGGTTACACTTGAAAATATGACATTCCAGTCAAAGCTTTGGTAAAATACAGTCTTTCCATTTGTGACTTGTAATGAAAAAACAACAAAACAACTTTATTGAACACATACAAATATGTATACTGCCATAAAATAAGAATACTCCCAAACAATACATAAATTCTGGAGGGATTAGGTAGTGAAAAAGGTAAACATTTCAGTTTTATTCACAAAAGTATGATTCATCCAATTCCTGTAAGCTATAAATTTAATAAAGGAAAAAAAAAGTTTTCTTAACTCTGGAAAGCAAAACATTAAAAAATGAGCAATATTTTAAACAAAAAAAAAATTACAAAAGTCATTTCATTTCTTCATCAGTTCAGTCCCATGTATTTAATTCTTGCTCTGCTTGATGCTGGGTTGGTAATTTTGTGAGTCCAGTTTTCTAATTGGAGTTTTCAAAATTCTTACCTAGTCCAATTGTATACTATTAAAGTTGTCAGAAACCTGTATTTCGTGGTACTCACTGTAATGTTTTCCATAAAGCTCCTTGAAGACACAATACTTTCGAATTTGCAAAGAGCTTTTAGGAAAAAAAGCAATTTACTGCAGACAAAAGGCTTAAAATGGCCATGGTTAGAGATGCAATTGACAAATACCTTTAGTTATTTTCTGTGGCCTACAATTTAACATATGAGATTTTTTGAGAATCTCATACAATTTTGGAACACATTTATACAAATATAGTGCAAAGCAGATTAAACATTGTTTCTTTTTGGACAATGCTTCCCATATAACTCAACATATCAAATAAATCTGTTATCTCTCTTTAAGATAGCTCAGGGGCTGTCTGTAACATCTCAAAGTAAGTTTGAGGTCAAAAAGATTTAATTTTGATTTGTGAAATTTGATTTTTAGAAGCCTGTCAAATATGTCAAAGTTTTAAAATATACTTGACCAAAGTAAGATCATAAATCACTGTAAAATAACAGTCATTTATTTAGTCAAAGTGATAATTAAAAGGTTTTGGAAAGCTAAAATCTTCATCGAGAGAAGAGACTCAGTTTCCCAATAATCAAAAGACCTAATAAAGTCCACATCAGACATATAGTTGCTGTTTCTCTTTCTCTCTCCCCAATGTTTTTTTCTGTTTACTCAAAGGTTGAACCAACATCTTTTGCTATTTCTTTTTAATACTATTTAACATTATTGTTAAAAAATCAAATTCTAGATTTTCATTAGTGTCTTTTTGATATCAAAGCTCAACTTAAAAATCCCATTGCTAGGTATATATCCCGCCCCCAGAAAGGAAATTAGTATGTCAAAGAAATATCTGCCATCCTGTGTTTATTGCAGTACTGCTCACAAAGTCAAGATTTAGAAACAACTTAAGTGTCCATTAACAGATGAATGAAGATTTACTGTTATGGATATTTAATCACACATTATTTTGAAATTCCCTTTCTCTACCTTTCTATATCCATTTCCCCAACTTTTCAAGGTAAAAATCTGTGTCATTTTTTTCTTCACCTAGAAACAAAACAGTTTTTTTCAACAAACACACATCTTCATGCCTTTATAATTTACCTCACCAAAAGCATATCTTGCTTCTCTCCTACACTTCGCATATAAAATTATTTCTCGTATTTTAATATTCTCAATTACATATAATAATTTAAATTTTGACTTGTGGTAGCTCTAATTTCTAGAGCTAATTTCTAGAGCTACCTAGAAAGTAATTTGGAACTATTGAATACCTAGAAAGTAATTTGGAACTATTTTATTCAGTATTTTCAAATGAAAATTATTTCATAATTTTTTAACAAAAATAGTTTTTCAATTTTTTATTAATTAACAGATCTAAGTTTAGCTTTATGATATAAAAAGATGTCAAAAATATACAAACATGCTTAATAATGTTTTAGTATTTTAACTTATAAATGACTCAGACATTTATGATTATTTCTTAATTTAACGTAACCTACTTTAATATTTTAAATTACTGAAAAGAATTTTGAAACTATGACACAGGTACTCTCCCTAATATTTTTTCTAGTCATCTTGGGTTTCAAGTACCCACATGGCATACAGGATAGCTGTGAAAGGCAGGGCCCATCTGAGTTCTGAATTCACACACCAGGTGTGGAGCTCAGAACAGAGGACAGAGCTGTGAAGATGGCAGCTGGTGGCCAAGGTGCTATAGATGCACCTCACCATGGCCACCTGTCCAGACCTCAGAATTCAGAGGGTCAAAAACAAAGACATAAGCTCACAGCAAGATGTGTGCAAGGCTTCAAGGAAGCCCAGCAGCCAGCCCTTACAGCTTCAGTTTACAGAATAAGCAGATATCAAAAACATTACAAAAACAACAGTTTTATGGTATTAAGACTGCTAACGCAGGAAATAGTTAAATTATTTATCGTACTGAAAATTCTGAAGACATTTTATTTTATCAATAATTCTAAAATTAGCTGTATTTACCAAATATTGTCTCAAGTTACATAGAAATATCACATATACTTAATATACATAGACACATAGTCATATAGATACACAGACAGAAGCAGATCTTCTAGCTTTGGATAAGATTCATTATTTGCCAGCTTCCAAACAGTTTTTCTTTCCCTTGTTTAGACCATAAATGTTCTGATTACTTGTTTTATTGCTGTAAGTAGTTGTTAACTAGGCAGCCGTACATTTGTACTTCTAAAAGGATGACTCTTAGGTGAAACAAAGTAGAAATTTTTATCTCAAAGACACAGAACTTAGAACTGAATATCATTTTTTTTTTTTGCCAAGACAAAGAAAGGCATAGGTAAAGGTCTAGTTAAGGCATGATAGGCAGGAAAAGTATCCTAAACAAAGGTAAGATAGATTTTTAATGTAAATGTTTAAGTCAATACCTTTCTCATTGTAAAAATTTCTGGTGGTTTAGGTTTAGAGAGGAAGATGTCTTTTCAAATACAGATTTTCTTTGTAGATGTAAATTTCTTTTACAAATAGTTTAAAAATAGCCAAATGTCAGAAAGTTGTACCTTGGGGTCCAATTTAGTTGGTAGGTGACTTTAATTTAGCTTCTGTGTTTTAATTGGATATGCAATTCAAAGTGGAGCACATTAATGAATAGGGTTAAACCAACTCCTGACCCTTAGGGCTCTGTGAGGTAAACAGGAGACCCAAGAAATGGCCAGTGGCACCTTGGTTGTGTTCCTCAAGAGGTCTCACAGTCACTGGAAGTCTCTTTTAGATCCCTTTATGTGATAACCAGAACTCTCATATTTGTTCTCAGTAATTCTTATCCATTGACCACAAAATGGAGAGCATAGGGGCCACTTTTAGAACAAGACAAATGAGGATGTAGATGCAGATGCAAAGCATTTTTACCAAAAATAATTTGACTATTGGGATTTAAAAATATAATTTATCTACTTTGATATATGCAATTGTTTTTTTACCTTAAATTTAGAAGCACTAATCTAGTAGTTCTATATCACATTTTAAACTATTCTGTCTCTATAGTTCTGTAAACCTGGAGTTTAAAGATTGATTCATAAAAAAACTTTCCATTTTAGACTTCTAAATGATCAGTGTGGCTGTCTGCATGCATTCTGGGTATCTATTTTGAATGATAGCTATGCTTTGATCTAGATGATCAGTTTCATTGTCCTAGTTATCGTCTTATTTTGATTATCTTCTTTTTAAAGTACTATTATTAAAATAATGATGTGATTATTTTGTTGCAGGATTACTTTATAACATTCTAATATCTAGTAAACCAGATTTATTTTTACATGTTAGGCAGCGATAGTATGTGATTAGAATTAAATATTAAAATACAAATTAAGAAGAATGTTAATTTATTTTATTCTGAAAGCTTATTAATTGAACAAGACTCTGAATTTTTATCTAGTTTGAATATCTAATGTCAGCAATAGCATGTTCATAGCATACCTCATTAAGTAAAGTAATTTAACAAAAAATTGTGTCCAAATGAATGCTAATAACTTATAAAAGCACAAATAAAATTGAATTTGTGTGAAGAAGTATTTGCTTATGTCTAGACACTAGGTAATTAATTTCTACACATTCCCTAGAAATAGAGAATTTCATCAAGTTTTACTTAACCTTTGGATTTCAAGAATACTGTATAACATTAAAAATTTTTTTAAAGAAAAAAAAAGAAATAAGTTCTTTTTTCCCCACATTGCTATTTTTCCAAGAAAATTTTCACTAGTTTACAATAATTTGCAATTTATTTCTTTATTCTTTCCATCTTTCCATTTTTTCCACATTGATACAAATTTTTTAAATTTAGAAGGAATTTGAATCTAAACAGAAAGTCAAAATAATAAGCATTTTTTTGTTTGTTTGTTTGTTTTCTAGCAGTAACACTTCTGAAGCCGAATCAGTCTGGATACCTGAATCAATTAATCAACAAATGTAGACTCTACCATTTATGGGGCATTATTTTGAGTCCAGCTGTGTACCAAGGACTGTGTCTTTGGGAAATGGCTGTCTTTTCATGATGATCTAGTTACCTAGAAATTCCAGAATTCAGTCTACCACTGTACATGGAACATTCTTTAGGTCCGATGCATGACATGGCCAATTTTTAAATTGATTTTAAAGGATGGTTTTTAAAGACATTTTGAATGTATTTTAATTTTTACATTACATTTTGCTGTTAGGCAATTAGTAGCCTTTACTTATTTATGTATTTATTTTAACTTTTAAGTTCAGGGGTACAAGTGCAGGTTTGTTACATAGGTATGCTTGTGTTGTGGGGGTTCATTGTACAGATTATTTCATCTCCCACGTATTACGCCTAGTACCCATTAATTATTTTTCTTGTTTCTCACCCTCTTCCCACACTTCACCCTCTGATAGGCCTCAGTGTGCATTGTTCACTTCCGTGTGTCCATGTGTTCTCATCATTTACCTGCCACTCATACGTGAGAACATGCTGTATTTGCTTTTCTGTTCCTGTGTTGATAATGGCCTCCGACTCCATGCATGTCCCTGCAAAGGAAGCTAATCAGCCTTTCAGTTGATATCTGTATATCCGATCTTAATTGTTTTCCCAGGTATAGCTCTTTCTCAAATGCCTTATTCATTTATATTTATCTGTTTCTTTGGTTATTGTTGGTTTTCCTGCAGTAATGTGAGCTCTATGAGGGCAGAGTTTTTTGCCTCTTTTGTGTTACGGTATGTTCCTTAGCAGCATATTGAACAAAACATTTTTCCCTGTCTTTGTGAAACTGGGTCATTTTAAAAAATAATATTGAAAAGTAAGTGAGCTTAGTGAAGTTGAATATTAAAAAAGTCTATAATTAAAAAAATTTTTTACATGGCTTTTGGGATACAAGTGGTTTTTGTTAAATTGATGAATTATACAGTGGTGAATTCTGAGATTTTAATGTACCCATCACCCAAGTAGTATACATTGTACCTAATGTGTAGTTTTTCATCCATACCTCCTTCCCCACCCTCCCCCTTCTGAGTCTCTGAAGTCCATTATATCAACCTTTATGCCTCTGTCTACTCATAGCTTAGCTCCCACTTATTTGTGAGAACATACAGTTTTTGATTTTCCATTCCTGTGTTACTTCACTTAGAAGAACATCCTCTACTTCCATCCAAGTTACTGGAAAATACATTATTATTATTATTATTATTACTATTATTTTTTAATGGCTGAGTAGTATTCCATGGTGTGTATATATGACACTTTCTTTATCCACTCATTAGTCAGTGGGTACTTAGATTGGTCCCCCATCTTTGCAATTGTGAATTGTGCCTCTACAAATTCACAATTTATATGTACAGGTATCTTTTTCATATAATGAGCAAATGACTAAATTTCAAAGTATGTTATTATGCATTAAGACTTCCAGTTTCTAATCTTTTGTTTAGATTACTTGTGTAAGAGTTGCTATGAAGATAAAAATATAATAGTTATGGATCACTTAGAAAAATGCTTGCCACATAATAATTATTCCATTGCTGTTGGCTATTTCCCCCCAAAACTCCATGTGTAGTTTTTATTTGCCTAAATCATTTTTAACTAAAAATTATATTTTTAAAAATACGCAATATAAAGTGAATAAAAAATCAAACTGTAGACATTTTGAAGCTTACTTCCACTCCCACCTCCTTAATCCCTTTTCACTGACTTTGGTAATCATTTAAAAAGATTTCTAATTTAATCTACCAGTGACCCTTTAAGCAAATAGACTCAAGGATCCTATTTCGTTAGAATCATTATTAATCCTTTTAATTGGGATTTTTACATATTTATACATTATGTATTTAAAACAATTTTCTATTCTTTCCGGGGTTCCTTTGCTGAGTCAGAGGGTATACAGTTAGTCATTACAGTGTGTTATTGGAGAGTCAGCATGGTTTCTGGATCCAGAGTAATTTGAATTAAAGTTCTGTCTCTGCAGCTTACAAGATGTATGATTCTGTGAAGTTACTCAGATTTGCTAAGTTAAATTTCACCATTGCAAAAGGGAAACAATAACATTTACAGAGATTAAGTGAAATGTAGCTATGGAGCTGTGACCCTTAGATATCACTTCAGGAGAAACTGCTGCAAGCTGCTCCTTCCAACTCAGCATTCACCTAGAGGCTACTATTTCTCTAGGCTACTCCCAGCTGATAGCTGAAAGCAGAAAGGACAGTAGAGCTGGGCTGCTCCTTCCTGATGCAGGAGTTTGCTAATCGGCAGTCTTTGCTTTGGGCTCTCCATAGTGAAAGCTAAAATTATTATCTGATGCTCCTGCTACCCATTCTTCCTTCCTTGCTTCAGTCCCTTCGTATCTGTTCGACCTGCATTGCAATCTGAAGTCTCCTCCCCTACTCCTACACCTCTCTTTTATCCCTGATATTTATCTCCAATAATTCTCTTGCACCTCTGCCTCTTTCTTGGAATCTGCTTCCTATAGGACTCAAAGTAACCCAGTTGATACAGAAGCATTTCGAGAAAGCATGCAGTATGATGGGGCTGGTGACTACATTGCTTACTGCCCAGCTGGCATGCAGGACACCACCCTGAATAGAATGTGGGGCACAGATAATCCCTGGTACAAGATGGATGCCTAACTGCTGAAAAAGCATCGAATGATAACCTAGAAAACCATCCCAGTGGAGGGGAGTCCCCTTGCCAGTACAATGATCCAGTCATGTGAAATACATAAGGAAGAACAATGCCTACAAGGATGGTGGAGTCATACATTTGTTGCTACATTGTATTGACTCCTGTAAAGGGAAAATTAAAAATGAAAACTATTTGTGGATAACAAGTAGTTAATAGATAGCTGTGAAACCAGAGGAACTTTTGGTAGCTTAGAAAGAGCCCCTTATCTCATTCGGAAGAAGAGCTGACACAGCTGAGTGGCAGGCTGAAGATCCCACAGTTAATAGCTCTTAATTAAGAGCTCTAGAGACATTTAAATACACAGCCAAATGAGGTCTGTTCCAATAAGGGAAAGTCTGGCCCTCTGAAACATTGGATGGGACATCTGGGTGGATGCTCTGAAATATTTTTATACTTGTGGTGAATACACTCGTAACCCCCAGTGATCCATGTTCTTGTATAATTCCTTCTCTTTTACTGTGGGTAGGAGTTCTGACTTGCTTCTAGTCATAATAGAACATGGCAAAGGTGGTAAGATGTCACTCCTGTGAGTATGTTTCATTTATATAAGACTCTCATTTTAACAGATTGGAAAGAGAGTTTCTCTTGCTAGTCTTGAAGAAGCAAACAGCCATCAATGAACTGACTATAGAGGGGATCGCATGAGAAGGAATTTATGTATTTTTTACCATGTGAAAACAGCTTCACTATAGAGCTAGTAAGAAGCTTTGAATCCAGTTATACAGCCAGAAGAATATAATTCATTACGGCCTGAATGAGTTTGGAAGTAGGGTTTTTTCCCAAGCAACATACTGATTGTAGCTTGTGAGAACTGAGAACTTGGGCAGAAGATCTAGCTAAGGTCTACACTTTTGACCTACAGGAACTTTAAGATAATAAATGTGCATTAAGCTCCTAAGTTTGTGATAATTTATTACACAAAAATAAAAACTAATGTAGCCTGGTAAATGTCTTTAAACCTTAACTGCTGGCAAAGATGTTCACATCTCTCTATTAGGGGCTTCCCCCATCTGTAAGAATACTATGAAGTTCTCTCCTCTGTAAGGCAACAGACACCCCTCCAGTACTTGCCTCACCTCCCCTTTCTGAGTGTTGGGTCAAAAACTAGCATTAAATCTCAGTATAACCTGGCTAGAAACATGCTGATCCTGACAATGGAGCAAAGAGATTGTACCCAAAGGAACTGCCAAAATTCCTTAACATGTACCAGATAGATTCAAGAGAGTGCCGATAAGATTGGATTTTGAGGTTGCTTAATCAAGTAAGCCAGAATGTAAGTCTGACTATGCAAAGATGTCTTCATTGATTGGGGTGTCTTTTATTGAAACAAAAGATTTAACACTACAGCAAGGACCATAGGGGATAAGGCAAATTCAGTGTTAGAGGGGCAATTAGAAGCCTGGAGAAAGTGATGGTCCATGCTAAACAAAGTGGAAATGCCTGAGTTTCCCTGGCAGGCAATAGAGGATGTGGTTAAAAAAAAAAAAAAGGTAGGGAAGTGAGGATGCTTGAACGGCTGTATTATGTAAGCCCAGAAGACCAAAACAGAGGATTACATTGCATGGAAGAGCCCACAATATACACCATTCGTGAAGTTCAAGAATGAGAATATGATAGAGGCATGTGCATCATCAAGAACGTCAGTGGTAGCTCTCCTCTGCAAGGACTGATAGTGGGATAAGTGTTCGCAGAGCTGGCTTTGTGAGTAGCAAAGGGAGTAATGGGACCTAAAGAAATAGAGCCACTTTGGAGATGTTTGATTGCCTGAAGCTGGGGGATCACAGTTACTGTAATGACCGGCAGGATTGGAAGGGCAGCCATGAGAACTTGACCTGCAAGAAGTTATGGGGATGGTTATGGCATCTCTAGGATAAAATCAGATGAACAGAAATGAGGGAGCTCTTTCACATTTACAAACAGAAGAAGGCAAAAATGAAGGAGCATGAGTCTAAAGGCAGTTTCCCTTATTAAAAGTCATGATCCTTTGCTGAATTCCTGGATCCGAACAAATTTTCTGGTATAATGCCCATTGAATGAGAGATGTGGGTTCCAGGAGGAAGGATGTTATAACAATGCAGCAAGAATAGACTGTAAGGTTCCCCTTGTTCTGTGGCAAATCCTACAGTGCTGGAAATGTCAGTGGTGGATAATTAATGCAGAGTGCAGTTTATAAGCTCTAGTGGGAAAATTATAACACAGGTCTCTGGAGTTCTGGAGCAAGGCTGTGCCATCTGCAGCAGCAGAGTATATGCCTCCTGAGAAACAACTCCTGCTGTGTTGCTGAGCCCTGACAGAGACATTCTGTTGTACACGGAGTAGCAAGTGACCTTCCACTCAGTATTACTCGTTGTAAACTGGATTCTTTTGGACCTAGAAATCATAACGTTGAATGGGTCCATTAGCATTTCATTCATTTTAAGATGGAAATAATACATCATGGATTGAGCTTGAGCAGAACCAGAGGGCAGGGGTATGAAACATAAGCAGGTAGCCCTTTGAGGGTTCTCGTTACCCACCACAATTCCTTCAGTGCCTGTGCTCCAACTTGCACATATGGCCTGATAGAGGTTGTCCCCTATGACCAGCTGAAGAAGGGAAAATAGCCTGTCTAGCTTATGAATAGGTCAGTTTGGAGGTGAACTGAAAATTGGTGTGTGGAGACTCTGAGACATTCAAGATGGACTGTGGTGCCCATGGAAGTGTACCAAGCAGATAACCCCTTCGAAAGAATCTACTGCAAAAATAGCTGGCAAACAGCCTCTGTCTGCTACATTTGTGGGATGCATCGCAGTGTTCATGTAAAGTTCATGCTCTTCCTGGGCTGCCCCTAGCCCAGGGACAGCCTGAGGACAGCCGAGCGACTAGGGCCAGGCAATTCCTGCCTGACACAGCACTTAGCTGATGGCCCATCTTTGCTTTGGAATTGTACTGGCCGCCCTACCCAGGCTCTCTTCTCTCCTTTCACAAATGTCAGACTTGCATCAGAAACTGGAGGCTTTTCCTGCTCCTGCTCCTCTTTTTTATTCTCTGCAGGTATTTCTCCCAGTAAATAACTTACATATATAATTCTGTCTTGAAATCTCCAGCTCACAGGATTCAAACTGACAAATCAGATAATGCCTATGAAAGTTCTCACTGTGATTAAAACGAAGCACTCTAATAAGTTATAGAACTGGTTGATTTCTTAAGCAACTTTCTCATAACTCCTAACCATGGAACTGTGAATAATTTGCATGCATATACATTTTGATTATGTGGACAAATGGATATAATATTGCATTTAATAATTTGAAATAACAAATGTTCATCTGTATTTTTCAGATGTCCATAATCTATTACAGAAGTAGAGAGAAGCAAAATTCCAATGTAGTGTATTATAATTTGTCAAACAATATATTCCTTTTCTACTTATAGATATACTTTAAAGGAAGTCATATTTCTTCTGGAATCCACCCCGATCATTCAAAGATTGAACGATAAATAGCCTAAATAGAAAAATATTTTTCGTATAGTTTTTAATTGTGCCACTGTTGGAGAACAAAAGAAAAAGTAGTATTTTTAATTTGGATAAAATCCTCTTCAGCGGTAGACACATGTGGGTATTGTTTGAGGTACAGAGGGTAGGCTGATTGCTCTTCTATTGTTTCTTGGCTTAAAACTGCAGTATTCTATGACTTAATTAAAATGAGGACATGCCAAGTAGGGTAATTATAGCTAAGTTTCCCCTTGTGTGCAGTGCAGAAAATACAGGGAGCATTAATAATTTTGACCTCATTACTTGTATTTGTCTGACAAGAATGACGTATTTAAGTCACTGCTATGTTAACTTTGGATTTACATATTTTTAAAATCACACTCTTTTTTAGAGATTGTTTTATCTGCTCATAAGAGATATATATTCTAGACATTTGGTTAAGAAAGGAGATGCAATAAAACGGTTATTTCTACTCAAGATGAAGTCTGTATCAGGTTAAGAGTTGATTTCTTTAGAAAAATACACTATGTTTGGGTGGCTTTTCCTATGCGTAATGTCTTGTCAAGGACTCTGCCCTCAGCTGCAGCCCTTGCTGAGTAGCTATGAATAATGAATTACATACCATGTGGACTTTCACTCTGTGGCTGAAGCCACATCTCTAGTCTTCATTTTTCTCTTATTTCAGTTTGTTTTTGGAGTTTGATCTGCCTGCTGGAGTTTCCACCTGGAAGAGCCAATAGTTATCTCAAATTCATTCTGTTGTGTAATGAAGAATTTGGCTGGTTTTTGTCTCTGGTCCTTGGGTGGAAGCCTTCAAACCCTTGGATTTCCCATGTGATAGGAGCATTCCTTATTTATGGTTTATTAGCATAAACACCTGAGTTTATGCTCTAGAGATGACTAACGGAGAGCCTCTAGATAGTTTATGCTGATTAGATGAGTAAAGATTGGGGCTGGCCATGCCAGAAAGACCTATCATGTGATTACAGGGTTGGGGCTTTGAGCCGTATGATCTTGGCCTGATTTCTGGCTTGGGAGAAGGAGGTGCCTGAATTTTGAGTTCAGCTTTATGGCCAATGAATCAATCAATCATGCCTATATAATGAAGCCCCAATAAAAACTCGATACAGTGAGGCTCAGTTCAGTTTTCTAGTTGGTGGTACACACTGATGTGCCAAGTGGGTGATACATTCTGGGGACATGGGTGATTCATATTTGGGAACCTTTCAGATCTTGCCGTATGCATTTCTTTAGTTGGCTGGTCCTGATTTTCATCCCTTCTAACAAAACTGTAATTCTGAATTTTTAGAAATACTAATATAATTTTTTGAACATTGTAAGTTGTTCTAGTGAATTTTCAAAACCTGAGAGGTTAGTGAGAACTTCAAAAATTATAACCAGTTGGTCCCAAGTGTGGGTGGCTTGGGAACTCCAGACCCTGTGACTAGAATCTCAAGTGAGGGCAGTCTTGTGGGCTCTGTACCCTTAACCTTTGCAGTCTGACCTAACTTGGTTTGTTAGTGTCAGAACTGCATTGCACATTCTTTAAATCCTGAAGCATAATCCTTTCTCAGAGCCAACAAGCTTACCTGCTGAACTTTGTTTCTCTTCCCACATTATCAGGTTGAATTTCTTCTCCGTAAAACTTGCCTTCAGTTCATGTCCACTGTCATATGTATAACATTTTTTTTTTTTGCCTGGCCTGTTTCAATACTACTTAAACTGGCCTATCTTCATTGTAACCCATCCTGTATTTCCCAGTGACGTTCATCTTCCTTACATTCTCTTCAAACTCAAATATCTTTTTCAGAGGTGTCTAACCAGAACTCAGCAGCATCTCTCAAGTAATAGGTACACCTGTAGATGCTGAATAAATGTCTTCCTGCTGTCCAAACTTCATGGCTATAGAGGGCCCTGCAATTGTCCCCTGCATACCTCTTCAACCTCATCCTCTCTTACGTCTATGAATGAATCCTGTGTTTCAAACCAATAACTTTACTCATGGCTTTGCTTACTCTTAAACACTATGGATCCATCCCCATTGCACTGACAAAACTGCCTGTCTAAAAGGCTCTGACTCCCTTTGTACTAAGTTCCATCTATGCTGTGGGTCTTTTTAGATGTCCCTATTCCTTAGGGATAGCTCTCACTTCTGAATTTTTGTAGCACTTATTGTAGCATACTTCCATACTGTATGTGTTGTATGTGGTTATCAGTTGGCTACTAGTCTATACTACATGGGATTTGGGTTATTATCTATTATTGCAGGCTCTTTTGTAAAACTATACCATGGACTTAGGAAAACAGGCAAATAGAAGTTTTTTGTGCTCTCAAGGCGTATGTAATAGGTGTATAAGTTTTTTAGTTTTGCTATAGAGTTTCTCTTATTTTGTCTAATTAGTACAATCAGTCAAGTCTCATCTGCAAAAACAATGAAGGTAAGAAAAATATTTTTACTAATTCTTAATGTATTCTAACCCAATAATTTAAATGTCCTTGAAACTGTAGAGATAGCATTGTCCATATTGTCCAGCTGATAGCAACAGTTACAGAGAAATTCATTTGCTGATATTTATTTGCTGTTCATCAATAGGGCATGTGTGACTTTTCACTTATTTGACAGTAAATAAAATTGACAGTAAGTAAAAATCCAAAGTTTCTCACTTGAATGTCCAGATAACAAAGGCTTACTTCTTTGACCATAGAACCAGGCAAAGCTGCACTTTTAAGTATAATAAGGCAGCCCCTTCTCGTACTCAACAGACAAGGAATAATGTCCCAAATATCATTTAAGGAATAAAACATTTTCAGGCAGCTTTGCATCCATAATTTGGCATATCTTCTACCATATGCCCATATATAATTGAAGACTAAATATTAGCATTCTTTAATTTTCTCATTTTATGGTAAAGAGAAGAAAAATAAGACTTCAGTCACACTAATCAAAAAAGATACACAATTCAGCATTTATCTAATAGACAGAGACATACCTTGTGCAGAAGTAGCCCTAGTTTGAGAAAACACAACTTTTTAAAGAAAGACAAAAATCCTAGAAGTGACTGCAGGGAATTTACTAAGCTTTTTGGGCAAATGGGTTCTGCAGCATTAGGTCTATATTTGTTTTAAAGAGGTTTATATGTTCTGAACCTGACTGACCAATAATAATACTGGAAAACTATAATGTTATAAAGCTGAATTTTCAAGTGTAGAACATCTAACCTGTGAATAGAGATGAATGTGTTTGAAAATAAAGATGAAGTGAATAGTGAAAATTTACTTCTCTGCAAAGCTTTCTCTGATAAATTTCAACTTTCTTTATTAGAGTTCACATTATTTTTACTTACTGTCAGTGTAAATACATTTTTAGAGATCTTGCTTTGTGAAATATAATCTTGTAGTTGTTCTGTGTTCCTACACCTGAGTTAATGATTTCTCTCAAATAATAATGATTTTTTTCAACCAGTTACATGTTTGTGGGTCAATATACACTTTAAAGTGCCCAGTAGGAAATTTTTAAATTAATTTCTGTCAGCTCAAAGGGATAGCAAAACTATGTGCTGATGTAATAGTCTATAAAATGACATGGTGACTGAAAAGTTCAATTATTTTTACTTTCTTATTCTTGTCTCTTTAGTTAAGCTTTATATCAAGCTAATAAGAAATGACACTAGTAGAAAGAAATACCAAAAAAAAGGACATATTTTAAATACTTGTTTATTTCTCAATTTTACAGATGTGTGATAAGGTCTGGTAACTGAAGACTATAGTTGAGTCAAAGTTGAGTTCTGGAGTGTGCCGGTGAATATTTTTTTTTTGATAGAGCAAAAGCAAAGGTGAATGCCTGTTTTGTGGTGAAGGCCCCCAGCAGCAACCACTGAAGCTTTTAATGTCTTCCATGGTGAACAGGATTGTATTTGGAGGAAAGTATCTGTAACCAAACCAGACATAACACAGATTGAGAAAGGCTTCCCGGGAAATTTCTCAAATGCAATCAAGCATTGTGTTATGGCAACAGTGAGTTGTATGTGTACGGAACAGAAATTCCCAAATGATACCTGAAACAAGGAGGTACGGAATAGCTACCAACAAAGTGAGGTTTCTTTGGGGTCCTCAGACATTGAGCCAGAGAAGAGAGTGTCCTGGAAAAAGTGGCAAGAGTATTGAGTAGGGGACAGATTTCATCACATTGCCAAGGGAGGGGAGCCTGGGCTCCAAACACGGGGGATATAAACTGTCCTAAAGATGACATTTCGGAGTTGGGTGCATATTTTTAGCGCTGAGGTGAATAGTGAACTCGCCTATCAGGATTCTGCATACACTGTCTGTCTCGTTGTATTCTGTGTTTTTTTAGACTCTTCCGTAAGAGGCAGGATTGATTTGGAAACACATTGCTTTGTCTCAGCTTAGGATTCTCAAGTAGCACCTCTGTCTTTCTTTGAAGAATATCTGACCATTTCCAAGGAAGTTAAATTTGATCCAAATTTTGGAAGTGGGAAGAAACATAAAGAAAGATAAAAGGGAAATGCAGCCATTTACCTAGAAGACACACATCACTATGTTTTTGGCATCAGCATCAGAAACACAATAGTTATTCAGGACATGCTATCATTTTAAACAATCATTTATGAGCACCCCTTATATGCTAATATAATGTTAGATACTGGAGCTATAAAGACAAATGGGTTTCCTTCTGCTCTAGGGAAACTTATATCTTTATAGAGGACACAGATGAGTAAGCAGAAACAAAAACAAAAACAAAAAAAACCCAATACATTGTGTTATATTTTCTGGTAAGTTTGCCAAAGCTACTCTGCAAGGGGAATACCTAATCCACTTCGGGAGAAAGGGGGAAAGGTTACAAAATATTTTCAAAGAAGCAGTGGCTGAAGTAAGTCTAAATATCAAATATGTCTTTGTGTTTGTGTAAAGGGCTATCTGTTGAATTGTGACAAATAATTATAGCAGTGGTATTCATAGATGAGTTAGTATTGGGTCTTGAATGTCAACCAGAGAATTCTGACTTGGTAGAAATAGGAAGTCATTAAAATTTTTAAGCTGGGAGCAAATAATAAGGCAGAAATTCTTCTAAAGCTTTCTGTTCATAGATCAATCAGATGGAAAGGGGATTGGAGGTGGAGAGGTAAGTTAATTATTTTGTTCAACAACTTGAGTGTAGGGCAACAGAAACCTGAATCTAGGATGGTGGTTATGGGGAAAGCACAAATCATCTGAATGTGAGTCTGGATTCTGAGTTTCTCTCCAGTGGCTTTTCCATAGGAATGGTCATTTGATCAAAACTAGAGGAGAAAAGAAAACTTTAAATCAATCAGCAAGAGCATCTGACTGATAATTGATAACTGGTTCAAAGACTGTGAAACTCTTTTGAGATGTAAATACAGATTTTAAAGGAGACATGAGAATAAACATAACAGAGAAGAAGGTAAAAGTTGGTTCCTAGATGAAGGTACTAGTGTCCACTTACATGCTCTTTATCCTTTTGTTTAACATTGCTTCTGCTACAGTTTCTTCATCATTATGAAAATTTCTTAAAAGCAGATAGGAATAACTGTGAAAGGATTGGCACCAAATATTATAAGTGTGGCCAATAGAAACGTGTTGAGTCAAAATAAATTTTGATTTACCTAAATGTTATTTTGATACTAAATGATCTTTAGAAGAAAGTGGTATGTGACACTTTGGAAGAAAATCCTAGTATGAGAATCTAGCAAACTCAAAATAAGTTATGATAAATACCAGTGCAGTAATGAAGAAAGAAAACACTTACGGAGCCTTTATATTTCATGCATTATGCTAGGTGTTTTACTAGAATAAAAATACTTCATGAATTAGAATGTGCACAGATCATACTTTATCATCTTGGTTGAGAAGTTTAGCAGAATACATTAGTTCATCCCAGCAAATAAGATTACAGCATAAACAATTTTGAAAAATAATTTAGAAATCAAAAAGTAAAAGTTCAGATAAAAATTAAAACTTTTAGGCAATTGATTGTGAATGGCATATTCTTGATTATATATATTTTCTACCTTTGTTTATATGTAATTCTGTTGTTGCCTATGCTTTAGTTCAGTCCCTACGAAGATGGTTAATTTTCATCTCCCTGTTGGTTGAAGCTACTTCTTCTGGCAGGGCCACTGCACATTTTCTCAGGGATGGTTCACCTTAAATTCATCGCCGCCACAGGAAAATTAACAAAGCAGATATCCTACAGATTACAGGTCACAATAATAGTTTTCCCATATATGAAGGGCAGTGTACAGTCACACAAATGTAAATGAAAATTAATATTCTTTTTGGTTAAACATTCTAATTT
Organism: Cacajao melanocephalus; assembly: GCA_963573385.1. Classification (NCBI taxonomy): domain Eukaryota; kingdom Metazoa; phylum Chordata; class Mammalia; order Primates; family Pitheciidae; genus Cacajao; species Cacajao melanocephalus. The sequence goes on from CAUYLG010039613.1 coordinate 55,853, forward strand.
ATCTCTCAGTTATATTTTTTGAAGTACTTAAGTTTTGAGGTTAAAAAAATAACTGAGTAGAAGTCTACTTATAACTAAATAAATTACCCTTTGATATCCAGTGCAGCAACCTAGTATATGAGAAAAATAGAACTCCACAAAGGCTTAATATATTCAGAATCTAACAAATGTGACCCATTTACAGAAGCAGAAAATGCACCACAGATTCTTTACTGTTTCTTATTTTCCTTCCAAAAGCAGATAAATCATATTTACCAGCCAAAGAAAAGAACTGTTTCCAAACTTACTTGTTTAGAGAAAAATGGAGAAATGGGAGAAATAATACAAGAATTTTGACTCAGAAAGGTACTCTCGAAATATGAAATGTGGAGGGCTTTCAAAGATTTCATAAGAATGTCAAAATTGGGAAATATTTGATGAACTTATAGCCATTTAGTCATTGCTATAGATCCCTATAGACCCTTTACACACAGTGAGGATATTGAACAGTTTACAGATGCCACATGGTCACACTGCCATTTTTTCATAGGTAATTTCTAAGATTTTTGTCAGAATTTTAACTATACTGGAAAAAGAATAAACAACATTAAAATACAAAATCTTCAATCTGGCTTAGGCATTCTCCTAAGTGCTCATGTCTATAGTAGCACTTTTTCTATTTTTCTGCATGTGCCATTTTAATTTTTTCTCCTTTATGAGACCATCAACTCCTTAAAAATGGGGAATTCTGTCTTGCACATCCCCATGTGCCCAGTCCCTTGTACTGCACTTAACACATAATAGATGTATCCATAAATGTTTGCCAAATATAAGAATGAGTAAACAAACACTGGAGCTTAAGGGCATTTTTTTAATTAAAAAGTATATATTAATATACAGATTGAGATACCTTTACATAACTCAAGTGTTGAAAATAGACCCATATGTTCACTGATTATGTTTGAATATTCCGGAATTCCTTTCAAAAAGGACTTATATAAAACTCATTTATATCATTTAAGTTTTATAAAGTACTAAAATAGCATGTCATTGTAATTAATACTGTAATTAATATTACTTTAAAAATTCTAAGTGGTGAACATTATGTTGATAAACTGGGACAATGACAGAGATGTCATTTCTTAGCCACATTTTTAGATTTTACACTGAGCTATGCTTTAAGTCATAGTTGGGACTAAAATTGTTTCGGTTTTTAATTTAGTTCATTATAAACTTAATATATTGAAGGACTTAAAAGGCTTTCAAATGCAGTTCCTTTATTCATTGACGTTATGGCCTGGTCAGACAGATTATATGTGGCTAGAATGACTTGTGTCCACAACGATGCAGATCAAATTTAAAAAAAAAAATTGGGAATGGCTTTTGGGACCCTTGGAAACCACTTCCAGTTTAAAGCCACAAGGGCAGAAATAATCAATAATGGTGACCATTTGGTTTCATTCATTTCTTTTAATGAACATGCTCACAACTCACTAAAAGCATTCTTACTGGACTGGGATGGATTTCAATTCTCTGGTGACTGACAAAAATAAGAGCCTTTGACAAAACCTGTGGGGTTGCATTGCTCTTCATTCTCTTCCCCTGTCCTAATAGACACTTGTGTTGTTTAACTCCGAAAATTGCCATCTTCGTACAGACTGACATGCAGTTGATCTGTAACTATTAGCTAAATTCTCCCCATGATACTTGATTCAATTTATTTTTGGAAAGCATCTATAAATTGTAGATCAGTTTCAAATATGTAAAATCTGTAAATGTAGGCATAAAGATCTCAAGAAAAAATGGGCTCAGAACTGATTTAATCAGTGTATTAATATTCAATAGGATAATTTCCATTTTTTGTAGTCACTGCCCTAGTTCAAGTAAGCATTAATTTGTATCTAATAAAGTGTCATTAATACTGTGGATACTTAAAAATTGCTTTTGATAAATGAACAACATCTGGATTATTGCAGCAGCCTCTTAACTCGTCTCACTTTATTTAAGTTCCTTCCAATTATTATCTATTTTATAGCTAACTGCCAAAAACAAAACATTCTCATAATTTTCCACCATAGGTAATTTCTTGTTTATGAAACTAGTTTTCTTTTTTAACAAAATCGAAATTCCTGTGCTTGAGATGAAATTTTCTCCATTAATTTTCCTAGGTTTTTACTTCTTACTATCCAATTAATTTCATTACTTCATTGCATCAGCATTTTTCAAAAAGTACATTTTAATTTTTTGGTGACTACCAGATATAGTCATCATCTTAAAAATGCAGTTTAAGAATTTCCGAAATAAGTATACCAGCCCATTGGTAAACAAAGACTAGAAGGTCTCTATGATTTCAGAAAATGCCCCTTTCTCATATCCAAGTTAGAATGTCTTGGACGAGAATGGGAGAAGATGTGAGGGTAAAAGGGAAGTGATGACTGGTCTGTCTCTTTATCAGTTGCGTCTTTTTCTTCCTAATTTTAAAACCACAGTGTCTGTACATAAGAGGATTTAGTGTTCTAAAGGACAATAAATCTTTTCAGAGGGAATGAACAGTGTAGTTACTGATCAAGTGTCAATTTACTTAAGTGTACATTTAGGGGGTTCTCAGGGGTTCTAGTAAAATGGTTGCATGTCACCTGAAATTGAATTTTGTTCTGCCCTAGTATTTCATGTTGCAAATGGGGAAATGAAGCTAAACTAAAATGAATTAATAAATCTAGGCTTTTAAATAATTAGTTTTCTTCAACAAGATAATTCAATTTAAATCTCAAGGCCTGGGACAAAAACGGTGCTCTTTATATACCTACTTTCCATGTTGAGGTTCCCACAAGCAAACTTTCAAAACTTATCGAAGAAAAATAATTATTTTAAAGCATCAGTTCATAGTTTCTAGGTCACCGGAGAGTTCTTATTGAAAATAATATCATCTTTTCCTTTACTATTCTAATACATCAGTTACAACTTTCCACTTCATGGAGTCCCAGAGAATCTGAGTTCATCTATCAATCAGCTCTAACATCAAGTATTATGAGAAAACAATCAACAACAATTTCCAAGATCAAACACGGAAGAAAATTATAGAGTTAACTTTTTCTTGTTTGTTTTCCTTTCTTATCCTATGCTGGGAAATCTATATCCCAAAATATTCCCCAGTTTCTTCCAAATTATGTTTTTAATGGAATCCCACACCTAAAATGAACTTTTTTTAATGGTTAAATCATTCTGCTTGGAACTTCCATTATAACATTTTGAAAATGATGCTTTATTCATTTCATTTCCATGTTCAAATGACATCTTTGCAAAATGAGAAACATCCTCTTCACTATCCATTCAAGAACCTCCATAATTTGATTCCTATTTACCATGTCATTTTTTATTTACTAATCACCTCTAAAACACTGAATTCTATGACTCCTGAACATAATTTATACTTATTAATTTGTCTCCCCATCGGGAGTTTAGCCACCTTCTCTGTTCCTGAAATGCTCTCCTCTTCTTAACCTACTCATATTACTTGTCATACCTTTATGGACTTTCCTTGATTCTTCAAATGGAAATTGTTTGCATTAACAAAATGTATATAGGACTTTCCATTTAATCTTGTGGCCCAAGACTGCACATGATTTTGCATTCATTTCCCAGGCGACATGTGGCAATGTCTGGAGACATTTTGGTTGTCACCACTGGGGAGATGCTATCTAGCAGATACAGATCAGAGATGCTGCTAAATATTGCACAATATATAGGATGGCTCTTCACCACCAAGAAGTATCTGATTCAAAATGTCAATAGCGTTGCTGTTGAAAATCCAAACCTAATTCACTCTTACGTCTCTATTTCAATCCTGCCTATAGTTTTACTTCTACATGTATGTGTTTAATCATCTGTATTAGAATACAAGCCTTTGAACTACTAGGACCACATCCTATGTACAATTTTATTTTTTCAAAAGGCACAGCACAAAGCCTGATATATGTGTGGACACTCAAAAATAACAAAACACCTATATGACATAGAATATCAGAATCACCATTTATTGAATAAATATGTAAGAAGGAAATACTTACCAATAAAGCTACGTTAAATTCAACATACACTTTCTTTGATGACTTTGATAATTCAGCTGTCATTTGAGGATCTTTTAATAGTAAAAATCAGTAAGCATTCTGGTAAAGAGAGAATTTATAGTTCAATATATATATTTATAGTTGATAAGCAGAAAAACATAAACTTCACTGTATGTTTATAATAGATGAAAAGTTTAGAGTTTGCGATTTGCAGAGCTAATATATCTATCTTTAATAGAGTTGTTATATTCTGTCTCTCCTGTGTTAAATGTGTTGAATTGTTGTCTTACTGTGCTACAAACAAATAATCCTAGCTTTATGAAGGTCTGTCAGCTGCTGTACAGTAGGTGCTAGTTAAATCAGCTTCAATTTGTTTGCATTCCTCTAAGTGGAACATTTAGCTGGTGGGCAAAATAAAACATTAAAATACCTTGCCAATTTGCTATAAATATTTGAAAATGATTGCTATTGAAATACATAAACAGTTTTTTAAGTTCCCTTATGAAATGAACTGATACATTTTGCTTACTAATCAAACATCTGTGTTTACATAGTGTCTAACAGTTTCCTATATACAGAAAAATGAATATAACTTAGTGGCTGCCTGCTCTAGAGGACAATGTTCAAGTTATTGAGCTTGCCATTCAATATTCTCCCAAAGCTGTCCCCTGCTTATCTTTTAGGTATACCTCGTTCATAAATATTCTACTTCTGCTGAATTATTTTATAATATATTGAATATATCTCTCACTTTCCTCACCTCTATTATTTATGTCTTTCTCCCTCCTAAAATCTATAGAATGAACTTTTTTCAATCACAAGTTGAGCTTTCTCTTTTTAACCTTCTCCCAATCCAACTTCCTCTTGAATTGCTAGTCACTGTAACTCATCCATCTCACATGCTTACTCTTCCAAAATGGCTGCCCCTCATCTTCTAAACCATACTTCTGTTTTTGAAATGACAGTCACTATACCAGTTAATTAAGTTCTGCTACCATGTTGTTGTCATTATATTTTTGCACTTTAATTTTTCCTTTTCCTCAGAGGATAAAGTCTTGGGGGTAGGGACCATGATTTACACACATCTTTGAATCACATGCAGCACCTAGTACACTGTCCTGTACCTGGTAATTGTTAATTATACAGGAGTTAAATAAATGTGAATGAGTTATGATTTTGCTTTAGAAGTAGAAAACAGTGTGACAACCTTGTTATAAAATATAAAGTGTTTTTTCTAGTAAATAAATGTCAAGAAAAAATAAAGAGGAGACTGTTATAATAATCAAATAATCAAACCATAATATGTACAGACATAGTAACCAAAAGTGGTGTGTGGATCTTGTTTGGATTTTGATTTGAACAAACTAAATGGAAATGAGCATTTTTTGGCACAGTTGGTGAAATGCATAATAGATGATATTAAGAATCTGTGGTATGAGAAAGGTATGCTCATTATGTCAAAACAGTTATCAGTTAGAGATGCATAGTGAATCATTTTCAAATAACCAGTTTGATATTTGCTTTAGAATATTACATAAAAAGTATGAGGAATAATAAAAAACTTGGCAGCATTTGGCATAATATTGATAATTATTGAAGCAGAGTAAAGGGTACATGGTGTACATTACACTATACTTCTCTAATTTAGTGTAGGTCTAAATATTTCCATAAAAAGTTTAAATATACATAAAGTGAAATGCCATAGAATAATCTTTCAGTCATTCATATAGTAGGAAAGTAATTATTCAGTTATTGAAGACACTATAAAAGATTCTATGATTAGAATACATTTTCATTTTACAGTGTGTAACCCAACACTGAAGACCAATTCAAATACAAACACATTCTACTGGTTGCTTAATGTTCTACTCCCTTGTATACCACACAAGGCTACCGAATGCTTAGCGAGTCTGGCTTCTCACTGTTCTCTAAGGACCCATCATTGTTACTCATAACTGTCTGGCTTAAAGGAGATTGGAGTTAATACAACAGATAGTTGCAGACCCAAAATGATTTACTCTGTTATCCTGAGAATGACCAACAGCCTTGTAAAAGGCAGAATGTTTCTTTTTCTTTGCAAGCTGAACTGGATCCATTCATCCTCAACATCACAGAAGAAAAATGATGTGATGAAATCTTTCTTTAATAGACATAACAGGGATCAGCTAAGTTGACACACAAATTCTGGAAATGGTCAGGTAGCAAACAGTAAAGAAAGATGTCATTCAAAGGCAGAAGATAGATGAATTGGTGATTTGAAATTTAGACTGACAGAGTCTTTCAGTTTTGTTGTCACTTTCTTAGACAAACTCCTCTTTACTACTCCTTACATTAATGTGAAACCTGTAATCTCAGTTATTTATTAGCATTCTCAAAACCACCCCTACAAAAAGCACAAAATCTAAGTTATGTTCTTGTGCATGCTACGGGAACACAACCTTCAAAGAACTGCTCTGCCTTCCCAGTTTTCAATCACCATTAAGCTCTTCCCTCCATTGTCAGAGATGCACCTCCATTTTTCTATGGATTACTTCAATAACTTCTCTTTTGGTTTCTTGCTTCCAGTATTTTCTCTCTGCAACACACACTACGGGGTGCTTTTAGGTTAAGCTTCCCAAAATACAGCACTTAGCATGCCACTCTCATATTCAAAAGCTTTTACTGGCTCACCATTGCCAGTGAAATGTTAAATAAAGCGTATTCCTGTTATTAAATAAAGCACATTCCTGTTCACTCAGTATTTCAGACCTCACAAATCTATCTAGAGTCTACACTCTAATCTTGACTTTCTTTAAGTACTTGAAACTGTAAACCAACCGAACTAATTGCAGGGGTCCCTGTAAATTCTCTGTACTTTTGGGTCTCCATTCTTTCCTCCTGTTAGTTAAAGCATTTCTTTTTAAATATTTCCACTCCCTCCCATTTTTCATTTCATCATCCCTTAGCAGGTAGCCTTGTCAGAATTAGCTTCTCACTCCATAAGGATCTACAGCTCTTCATGTGTGTCTTTCTTAGATATTTCTCTCACTGGTATTATAACATGTTATGAGCTTCATTTCTTTGGTCAACCATAAGCTCTTTGAAAACACAACTGATTTGTTTCATCTTTGTATCCCTAGTCTCTGGCACAGTGGTCTGTACTTAGGGTATGTTTAGTAAACATTGGATAAAGGGTTGATAGAAAGAATGTTAAAAGTTCTATGCAAAGATAGAGATATACACACACACATACTGTATATTCCTATTTCCCTAGTTATAGCTTATATCAGATATATCAAGCAACTTCTGTGTATAAAAAAATTCAAAAAGTTTTGAAGTGAAAAATTTCTCCTAGGAATGAGAGAGACAGGAAAGGTTTTATGATAAAATTTAGCAACATTTCATGTTAAAAACTCTCCATAAACTAAGTATTAAATGAACATACCTGAGAATAACAAGAGCCATCTATGACAAACCCACAGCCAACATCATACAGAATGAAAAAAAGATGGAAGCATTCCCTCTGAAAACAGGCATAAGACAAGGATACTCTCTCTCACCACTCCTATTCAACACAGTATTGGAAACCCTGGCCAGAGCAATCAGGCAACAGAAAGAAAGAAAGGGCATCCAAACAGGAAGAGAGAAAGTCAGACTATCCCTGTTTGCAGACAACATAATTCTACATCTAGAAAAGCCCCCAACCTCAGCCTTAGATCTCCTTGATCTGATAAACAACTTCAGCAAAGTTTCAGGATACAAAATCATTGCACAGAAAGAAAGTCCTATACACCCTAACAACAGCCAAGCCAAGAGCCAAATCAAGAACACAATCCTATTCATAATTGCCACAAAAAGAATAAAATAACTAGGAATACAGCTCATTAGGGAGGTGAAAGATCTCTCCAGTGAGAATTACCATACACTGCTCAGATAAATCAGAGATGACACGAGCAAATGAAAAAACATTCCATGCTCATAGATAGGAAGAATCAATATCATTAAAATGGTCATACTGCTGAAAGCAATTCACAGATTCAATGCTATTCCTATCAAACTACCAATGACATTCTTCAGAGAACTAGTAAAATTTAAAAATTCATATGGAACCAAAAAAGAGCCCAGATAGCCAAGTCAATCTTAAAGAAAAATAACAAAGCTGGAGGCATCATGTTACCTAATTTCAAACTATACTATAGGGCTATAGTAACTAAAGCAGCATGGTACTGGTACAAAAACAAACACACAGGTCAATGGCACAGAATAGACAGACCACAAATAGGGCCACACACCTAAAACCATCTGATCTTCGACAAAACCAACAAGAACAAGCAATGAGGAAAGGAATCTCGATTCAATAAGTGATGCTAGGATTACCGGCTAGTCATATGCAGAAGATTGAAACTAGACCCCTTTCTTACACCATATAAAAAAATCAACTAACAATGGATTAAAGACTTAAATGTAAAACTCCAAATTATACAAACCCTGGAAGACAACTTAGGCAATATCAGTGTGGATACAGAAACTGGCAAACATTTCATGACAACCACTCTAAAAGCAAGAGCAATAAAAGCAAAAATTGACAAATAGGATCTAATTAAACTTAAGAGCTTCTGTACAGCAAAAGAAACTATCAACAAAGAAAACACAACCTATGGAATGGAAGAAAGTATTTACAAACTGTGCATCTGACATAGGTCTTATATCTAGAAATTACAAGGAACTTTAAGAAAATTTACAAGAAACAAAAACAACTCCATTAAAAAGAAGGCAAAAGCCATGAACAGACACTTTTCTAAAAAAGACATGCATGTGGCCAAAAAGCATATGAAGAAAAGCTCAGTATCACTAATCATTAGAGAAGAGCAAATCAAAACAACAATGAGATGCCATCTCACACCAGTCAGAATGGTTGCGAAGGAGAGTGAATGCTTACACACTGCTGGTGGGAGTGTAAATTAGTTCAACCACTGTGGAAAGCAGTGTGGTGATTCCCTAAAGAGCTAAAAACAGAATTACTGTTTGGTCCTGCAATCTCATTACTGGGTATATACTCAAAGGAGTAAAAATTATTCTACCATAAAGACTAATGCATACCATTCTCTGCATGTTCTTTGCAGCACTGTTGACAATAGCAAAAACACGGAATCAACCTAAATGCCCATCAGTGACAGACTGAATAAAAATGTGGAAGATATACACCATGGAATACTATGCAGCCATAAAAAAGAATGAGATTGTGTCCTATGTAGGAACATGGATGAATCTGGAGGCCACCATACTTAGCAAACTAACAGAAATGGTAAATGAAATATTGCATGTTCTCACTTATAAGTGGGAGCTAAATGATGAGAACACATGGACACATAGAATGGGAAAAACACACACTGGGGGCTATCAGAGGGTTGGGGGGTGGGAGAAGGAAGAGGAGCAGAAAACATAACTATTGGGTACTAGGCTTAGCACCTGAGTGATAAAAAAATTCTGTACAACAAACCCCCGTGAGATGAGTTTACCTACATAAGAAACCTGCATATGTACACTTAAACCTAAAATAAAAATGAAAAAGTAAAAACATAAAACCAAAAAAAATACTTTTGCATCCCCCCCCCCCCCAAAAAAAAAGATATTTGAGTAGTTGATGGAGCTTTGAAATAGCAGATGGATAACCTAAGGATATTTCACGTTAGTATTTTCAAAGTGTTTGCTGGAATGCTATCCCCAAAGGATGTAACTGTGTGGAAGTTGGGAAAAGAAATTGCTAGTTAAATGCGTTGGTGAAATACATCTCTGAGAGACTTATGGAGCATAATAACACATTAAAGGCTTAGAAACACTTGTCAAGAAAAAAGTCTTTAACATTACGTTTCTGATATATTTGATAATGAATCACGTTTTTTAAAACATCACCTTTCATAACATCCCCAATATCTACCTTACGTAGAACCATAACACTGTGGCTGATGATTGTGATGGTGGTATGGATGGTGGTGTGGCAGCATCACTCATATTCCTGTTAGTAAACACACATATTTTTGTTCCTTGAACAGTTTCCTGCGCTTGTATCCATCTTATCATTTATCAGTTGTATAACTGTGGCAAGTTATTTAATCTCTGAGTCTCTGTCCTTTTATTTGTAAAATGGAGATAACCTAATATCTATTCATAAGGTTTGAAAGGATTAAATGAGTCAGTCCATATTAGATACTTAGAACTGTGTCCAATCACTCTATGGTGTGATCTTAGAGGATTCCTGTGGCTAGCTAGAAAACATTAATATTTCCACACAATGGCAACCTTTCCTTCTGGCAGTTTTTAGTTATAGGACTGTTGCATAAATGAGAATACAATGCTATAAAGAAAGGTATTGTTTTCTACAATGAACACTAAATAAGTTCCCAAAGTAGCAAGTCTCTAAACACAGTTTGTGTCTAGATCCCTTGGCTCCCAGATCCAGAGTAGACAGATGCTTTCAGGGCCGTATTGCACAATGTATGTCTTTTCCTCAAAGGATAACTACTTTCTTTTCTTCTGTGTTGCTTTTTTGTCAGTTAAAAATATATAAAAATATCATTATTTGTGATATGCAAAAAAAAAGGCATTTGGTAATTATGGAGAGACTTGTCAATACATGTTATTCATTTGTCCATCATTAAGAAAATGATTATTCTGGTTTCTTGAATTTATAAAGTTGTGAAGAACATAGTTTTTGTAATTTGGCTTTCGCATATGTTTAGAAAAGTCCTTGAAGTTCCTCAGTTCCCATATCATCTTTACCTTCCAGAAAAATATATTTCACTCACCTATGTATGCAACCAGAAAAGTTTATTACACATTTGAGCTTTTATATCTAACATCCTATTGTAAAAAAGCAGAAAATGAATACGTATGCTACAAATTTTTTTTGAGAGGGAGTCTTGCTCCGTTGCCCAGGCTGGAGTGCAGTGACGTGATCTTGGCTCACTGCAACCTCCTTCTCCTGGGTTTAAGCAATTCTCCCATCTCAGCTTCCTAAGTAGTTGAGGTTACAGGTGCCTGCCATCATGGCTGGCTAATTTTTGTATTTTTGTAGAGATGTAGTTTCACCATGTTGGCCAGGCTGGTCTTGTATTCCTGACCTCAGGTGATCCACCCACCTTGGCCTCCCAAAGTGCTGGGATAACAGGCGTGAGCCACCACACTGGGCCCATATGCTACAAATTTAAATATGCAATTGATCTTTATCATCTTTACAACCTTTACTCTTATGATTCTGAGGATAAATGTGTAATGATGGTGAAAGTATTTTCTATATGGTAAATCACTCTGAAAATATATTTACTGACAGCAATAATAATAAATTAGTGTGTGGAGATTTTCATACTTAGGTTTATAATATCAGTTGTTTTATATTTCAAAGGAGGGACCAACCTTAGTATTTTCACAAATAAATATTGATAAGTCAGTAAAACATGATGTTTATGTAAGCTAATGTGTAATTATCTATAATTATCTATAATTGCAGACAATTCTATAACATGAATACAGAACTCCAGTGTTTGTTAACCATTCCTCTCTGCCATACAGATGAATTCTGCTCAGTTATTAGTTGTGATGCACAGGATTAAAAAATAGATAAGATACACTTAGTTTTTTTTTTTTTTTTTTTGAGACACAGTTTCACTTTTGTTACCCAGACTCTGGAGTGCAATGGCATGAACTCGGCTCACTGCAATGTCTGCCTCCGGGGTTCAAGCAATTCTCCTGCCTCAGCCTCCCAAGTAGCTGGGACTACAGGCATGCGCCACCACACCCAGCTAATTTTTGTATTTTTAGTAGAGACGGGGTTTCACCTTGTTGACCAGGATGGTCTCGATCTCTTGTCCTCGTGATCCATCCTACCTCGGCCTCCCAAAGTGCTGGGATTATAGGCATGAGCCACTGCTCCTGGCCTACACTTAGTTTTTAAATTCTGAAATCAGGTGCTTCTCATAATCAGTGTTCAAAAAATTGCTGATTATATTTTATACAAAATGTTTCCCTTTAATGTATGACATGTCTTGCAACCAACTTTGTTTCATAGTTAAAGAAGCAGAGGATATTGTACCATCATGTGTCTAAAGATCTTTTGTGGATATGTTTATAACACTCAGTTAGCCTCCAAGATCTTTTATGCATTCCAATTATTTATTTTTGCTGTGAAGTACTTATTAACTATTATTCTACCTTATTCAGTAAATGGCATGATGTAGAGGTCATAGACTTCTTGATATTTGTTAGTTTTTGTTTTCAATGGCCAAATTGTGAACTATGAACAAGTATTTTAGTAAAAAATAGGGAGAAGCAATTACCTAAGTCATAACATGTTTGGACCAGCCTTGCTCCCTTAAATAAAAGTAAAAAAAAAATAAAAGCACTGAAATAACAAAGGGGGGTTCTAATTAGGAACAGAAAATAATGTCAGATTCAGATCTTACATAAGTTGTCCTAAAATTCTAATTTTTATGTTAAATTTCTTTTAAAAAAGCAAAACCAAATTAATGTAAAAATATTTTAAGATAAAATTCAATTATGCCCTCAGTTATGCCATCTTGAGTTTTTGTGGAACTAGCTACCTTTCTATTTTGCTTGAAATATTTTTAAATTATTTCATTATCTCCCTATATTATTCCTGTGGTACAATACATGTGAGCTCAATATCTTAATGTCTTTGCTTAGGATAAGGCTAGAATCTAACTTCAGATTGAGAACAGAGAATGGATAGTAATACCATCATGATGAAAATAAAAGTGTCCTAACCTTCCCCAGTCATCTGAAATCCTCTATCACCACATTATCATCATAAGCTTTTCCATGGCCATTCTAGTATTTTCAGATTGCCTATTCATTCAGAAAGTATTTATTTTGCACTGGGTGTCAGGTGCTGTGCTAGATTCCTGGAATTTAGAGATGAACACATGTTCTGCCTCCAAGGACAGTACCATATGAAGACAGGCAAATAATCAGACACTTTTAATAATATGTGGCAAAAGCAATTATATAGAAAAACCATAGAAGCAGAGAACAAGGCTGTCAATCTAATCATCCTGATTGGGGAGGGAAGGAGGAGACAGAGTTTATCTTAAAGAAGTCATTGTGTGGCCTGAGTAAAATAATATGAGTAGATATTGGCCAAGTGGTAATATTTGTATGTTTTTCCTCTTTACTGGATCTCAAATTTTGTAACTCATCAGATTTAGTGGGGGCCCTCCTACCTTATTTTTAGGCACTCTTCCTGAAGTAGTAGCATTGATTCTTTTGGCCTTAATTCCACCTCTATGCTAAGTATTTCCATCTAGATAGATATCTCCATGGTAGATCTTTCTGAGCTTTTGTAGGGCGTTTGAGGGATTGTGTGGTTAATCAAGGGAAAATAATATTATCACAAGGTGGCAGTAGCTTTACTGGGGGCTACTTTGACAGTTTCTCAGGTCTAGGAAGTCCCTCATAGCAGATGTCTGTCCAGAAGCTAAGGGTTAGAGGAACCATCATGAAATTCTATCATTCAGAAGGGAAGGAGGGCAAGGGAACATCTAGGAGAGAGGGGGCTTATGTGTCAAGGCCATGTTGCTGAGTGGCATGGTGGGGAGTCTGGGTCAAAGAGCTCCAAAGGACAGTAGTGGCTTGGGTCTTTATGACCCACGGGATTTATCCACTGCTAGCAGCTGTGGGGTGAGGTTTTGTTGGATAGGCAAAACAGCCAGATTTTAAATGGCTAAAAGTCTGCTTATGTAGCCTATTTTAAAAATAAATGCATGTGTAGACATTTGATTTGATCCCCTGGTAGGCTTTCAGGCTATTGGGTGTCAGCCTATATTGAGGAAATAACAACCTGCTGATTAATACACATAGGCCATCTTTGGCTCATTGATATAACAGTTTCGCATCTGTATTAATCAGTATAATCAAATGCTTATGTATCATCTCCACTGGGGTGTCACATAAATATGAAATTAACCTATTGAAGACAAAACTGGTACTTGCACAGTTTTTCTTTCTTAGTAAACAGAACTATCATGTAAGACTTGAGGCAGAAACTTAAGGATCATACATGGTTCTTCCATTTCCAGTCCAAACCATCACGAAATTCTATCATTTCTACCTCCTGTCTCTCATATCCAGTTATCGACAGCTACATTACCAACACTCAAGACTAAGCTACATATATCTCTTGCTTGGATTACTCTAATGTTCTGCTAGGTTGTATTCTTATTTTATTCATATCTGCTTTCCATAGGTTCTTCATACAGCAACCAGGGTTATCTTTTGAAACATGTATTGATCATACTAACTCTTTGCTTAATTAATTGCCTTGTAGCAGTACCCTGTTCCACACTGAGACCATCCACGAGAAAACTCTGCATCATCAGATGTGTAACTCTCCCTCCAAGCCCTCCCTGTTGCTCACCAATATCCAGCTACAGGCTCAATGACTCATGCATGTTCTCTTCCATGCAGGGCCTCTTCACTGCTCTTCTTTCTGCCTGCAATGTGCAGCCCTTTCAGCAATTTGAATAGCTGGTTCCTTTTATTCCTTCAGGTGTTGCTTAAATGTCACTTCCTCAGAGAGGCCTCATGTAATTGGCCTAACATTTCCCTCAAGATCTCCACCTCCCATCCCCATTATTTTCTCTCATACTTTCCATTTATTTCTGGCGCAACAGTGATTTCAGTTTGTAACTTAAATATTATGTGTTTTGTTGACTATTCCAAACTCTCTCTAGACTCCAGGCTTCATACAAGCAGATACTTTGTCTACCATGCCTTGTTCACTGTTGTAAAAACTTTTTTTTCTTTTAACCTGATATCTAGTGCAGTGCTGACACATAATCAAATCTAACTAAATATTTGTTAATTGAAATATAAACATATATTCATAAAAAATAAGTAAATAAGCACAGTCAGATGGGAAAGGTCTTTCTTTTTAAGGGTTAATGATGTTACTGTCTTATGCCATACAGTCAAATACATGAAAAATGTAAAAATGCCCCCTTTTTTTTTATTAGGCCAAGGATGTAAACAGCTATGGAGACTATAAATAGTGCTCGAATGAACTCATTTGAAAATCAGAGAGTTAAATCAATTACAATTCCTTAGCAAGGACGGGGTACTAAAAAGTACACTGTGATCAGTTGTTCTCCAAATTTTTTAGACCAAAGATGATAAGAGTAATGATCATCATTAGGTGTCTAGAAGATTTATGAGGAAAGGTTTTCTATTGGAGGAAAGAATTAAAAAGAAAAACTTTATTAAGACATAACTATATCTGAGAATCCTGACTTTCTACCGTGCTGTTTTACATTTCGAATACATCTCTGGCTATATTCTCTTTTCCTTCTTACTATTTCCAGTGTGTACACTCTCTCTTGCTTCCCTTGCTTAGTCTTAATGGAAATTCAATCACTCTGTATTAGAAGTAAACCTGTCTTAATTTGGAGATGGTGACAGAAATAATAATACAAATAATAATAATATCATTGGTAAACATTTATTGAGTGCTTTCTATGTGCTAGACATTATTCTAAGGGTTTTAGATGCTCTAACTGATTTAATGCTAAAACAAAGCCTATGACTTAGGTACAGGGTGAGTATTCCTTATTTGAAACGCATGGGCCTGGAGGTATTTTGGATTTCAATTTTTTTTTTTCAGGTTTTGTAATATTTGCTATAATAGATATTTACTTCATAATGAGATATCTTGGGGATGGAACACAAGTCTAAACAGGAAATTTATTTATGTTTTATGTGCATCTTCTATACATAGCCTGAAGGTAATTTTATTTTCCTCTGGGAGGTGCTGAATAAACTGTGTGTTTTCCACCTGCATTTTGATTGCAACTCATCACCTGAGATCAGGTGTGAAATTTTCCACTTGTGGCATCATATGGTGCTCAAAAGTTTTCAGATTTTGGAGCATTTTGAACTTTGGATTTTTGGATTAGGTATGCTCGGCCTGAACTATTAATGTTCATTTTAGAAATGAGAAAACAGAGGCAAAGTAAGATTACATGACTTGTCCACAATCTCACAGCTTAGAAAATTGTGGAGCCAGGACGTGAAACCAAGCCTCCTGGCTCACAATCCTTGTCAAGAATCAGCACAGTCAATACTTACTCCTATAATTATGTCCCACTCTTGTTGTTTAGTCATCAGAATTTTTTATTTAGGAGAAAGAAGTGCATATGCTTGTAAGTATGTCCTAAAGATACACAGATTGTGCCGGTAAAGAAGAAGTAGGAGGTTGTAACAGTAAATGCAGGAATGCCCAGTTAGTATTTTTTGCTGTACTTCTTGGAAATCATTAGCTTTTTAATTGTAATAGTTACAGATTTTATCTGTGGGTAGCACCAACAGTGGACAGCAGAGATTTTCTTGTCTTCCCCTTTCTCTTCTCTAGGTAAAAGCAAACTGAGAGGTCTGGGAGCCTCTTTCTAGAATAAGATAGATTATAAACCTATAAGATTTTGGAGTGGAGAAGATAAAATTGGCAAATTGGCTCTTTTTTTTTTTTTCCTATTTCTCTCCTCTCTATACTTTTTGTTCAGTAAAACTTAAGATCTGATATAATTAATGATTGGAAAGAAATCATCACCGCTGTAGATACATTCATTCACCTTTTACTTCTTTAACAAATATTTATGGAACCTACTTCTGTTAGGCTCTGTGTTAGCCTTGGATCTGTAGTGGTGAGGCAAGTTGAGATGAAGAAAATCTGTGGAGGAAAAAAGACAAAAACATAAAACACACACATATGTACACTCATACATATAATGTGATTTTTGTATGTATTATACATGCATCTACTTTATATTTTCTATAGACTTTACATACTTACATATAATTTAAACTTGTTCACTTTATGTGCTTATTCCATACAAATTTTACATGTGTATATAGTTACAAATTATAAGTGCTATGAAGGAAATGAACAGGTTATTTGGCAGATAACAAATTATTAATGATGGGAACTACTAGAAGGGCAATAGTGAGTCCCTGGGGAGACCTATGTTAGGGATATTACTTGATTTAAATAAAAGTGGCAAAGGGGACTTGAGGTCCCCATGCTTCATATCCTAGCTCCCGGAATCCCTGGTCTGGAATAAAGGAATCACCCAGAGCTGTGTCCTGTGTGGGTGACCAAAATGCCCACGGATGTAGCCACAGAGTGAGCCACGTCAGTGTGTTTGTTTTCGAGGAACTAAACATACTAGCACAGATTGGTGAAATCTAGAAGATACTGAGTTTACAAGCCTATGTTATGAACATGCTGTGAGGAAATATAAAAGAAAAAGTACCTTTGACTGCAAAGCTTTGAGTCTAATTGGGTAGAATAAACAGATGCATGGGAAATGACACCGGAGGCAATGGACCAAAATGTGCAAAGAGAGCCATTATAAATGGAATAAACAGAGCATGGCTGAGCTCATCCTTTTTAAAGGAAATGAGTTAGAGACATGGCATTTACTTAATTGATGGTGAGTCAGTGAGAATATATTTAGATGGACAATGAAAATAAGGGCTTAAATTTAGAAAGACAAACACAGAGAGAGGATGCAACTTCTAGTGAAAAAGAATGTAAACAAGATAATGAGTTGAAAAGCTTTGTCTTAAACTCGTTAAAGTGCTACTGGTTCTCTGAAGTGCCTGTTTACCTTATGTATCAATGTTCAACAAAGATATAACTACTTTTATGGAGAGGGTATAAACACTAGGCATCTTCTGAAATAACCAGTCTGTTTTATGTTTGTTAGTGAAATATTCCTAGTTCTAAAAATATTTAAAAATAAAAACCTTCTATTTGAAGATCCTAATACTAAAACTTGTCCAGCATGAGAGGCCTTGAGACTTTCAGTGTTGTTCAGAATGAGCTTAATAAATATGAATTGAATGATTTTTAGGTGCCAAGGAAGTTAGTTAACACTAAGAATGCAAAGATAAAACAGTCCTTTCTTTATGGAACTTCAAGTCTAATGTGAAACAGTGAAAGAGAGAGAGAAAGAAAAAAAAAAATCATTTCGTAAGATGTGCTATGGAGGCATAAATTGAAGCTATAAGCCACACACCCCAGACAGTGACTGGGAGAGTTCACAGAATACTCCTGCAAGGATAGTTATTTGGTTTAGAATTTATAACACAGCAAAAGAAAGTAAAATAATAAAAAAATCATTTTGGGAAGAAGGAATGGTGTAATAGGATGGGTATACAGAAAAATGGTGAAAAAATTTATAAAACATTAGTTTTAGAAACTCAGCAACATTGTATGTTTCAACATTCAAAGTCCAAAATAACTTTAACAAATTCATATAACCCACAACCCTAGTTTGGCAGCTTTGGATTAAGACTATATTTATAGGATTAATTTAAGCTTTTATGATATGGCATTGTTCTGTGGCCCAGTTTCCTTCCTCAAAAGAAAGCATAAGGAATAGAATTTTAGAATGATAATATTCTCACATGTGGAAATAGATCTGGAGACCCTGTCATTCTCTGTGACTTACTAGAAAGGGCACTGACATTTGATAGACTCACCACCTATAAATCAGTTTCTTACAGTGAGTTTGAGGGATGTGGCCTGAAGAAGGTTAATAAGTATAATTTTTGAATATCTTGTGACACTAATGTTAGCAGAAACACAGAAAAATACTTTCTCTCTGCCAACATCTCAGGAACATGGTGCAGACTCAAGGTAGAATCATTTAACTAAAGGAGGAAAGCTGTAAAGGGAACCGTGATTGCTAGTGTTCATGAACCAGAAATCTCCGGAACCTTCATGATGGGAGCAAGAGAACTGAACTTCTAACAGTGTTGTTTGCTCAAGAATCTAGTATGGGCAAAGGGCCTTTATTAGACCTTGGGTCAATCAGGGTTCAATTAGGAATACAGGTTTCACTTGGAGTAGTTAAAGGACTATAATGCAGGGGTTTAATTAAAGCAAGAAATGGGTAATGAAAGAGACAAGGAACCAACAGAGAAAAGTGAGCAACTGAGAAATTAGTAACAGGAGCAAGCCATAACTAACCCTAGGCTGAAGGGACACAGGACAGGACAAGGAGATGCTGCTATAACTAACACAGAAGCCTTGGATTACCTGCTTGGAACTGAACTGTGGCAAACTTGAGTGGTGAGAGGCAGAGTGGGGAAGAGATACAGCTGCTGCTGGGGAGGGTGCAGGAGGCAAAGTGAATGATGAGAAAATAACCTGACTTCTCCCTTCTGCTCAGTCTCCCAGGCTCCTGCCAGAGTCCTTATCCCCAAACCCGCATTGGGAGAAGCCAGTTGCAAACCAGCT
Source organism: Cacajao melanocephalus (assembly GCA_963573385.1). Taxonomy (NCBI): domain Eukaryota; kingdom Metazoa; phylum Chordata; class Mammalia; order Primates; family Pitheciidae; genus Cacajao; species Cacajao melanocephalus. The sequence goes on from CAUYLG010039613.1 coordinate 75,188, forward strand.
GAGACAGGTCTCTGGGAAATGAAACCTCAGGTGTCAGATCTCCTGCCCCCTAACTGAGCCAGAGGAAGGGCAAGGAGTGGATTCAAGGGCAATCATGCCCAGAAACAGCACAAAACCCAATAAGGAGAGTTTAAGTTACAGAAATCCCAGGACAATCCTGTGGAATAAGAAGGTCTATATTCCAAAGACTAGGTTCTTAGAATGTATATATATACACACACACACACACACACACACACACATATATATATACACATACATATATACATAGATAAACACACATACATTTATATACACATACATATATATACACACATACATATATATACATACATATATATACGTGTGTGTGTGTGTGTGTGTATATATATATATGTTTTTTTTTTTTTTTTCTTGAGATGGAGTTTTTCACATCACCCAGGCTGGAGTACAATGGTGCAATCTTGGCTCACTGCAGCCTCTGCTTCCCAGGTTCAAGCAAGTCTCCTGCCTCAACCTTCCAAGTATCTGGGATTACAGACATGTGCCACGACATTCGGCTAATTTTTTGTATTTTTAGTATAGATGAGGTTTCACCATGTTGGTCAGGCTGGTCTCGAACTCCTGACCTCAGGTGATCCACCCACCGTAGCCTCTCAAAGTGCTGGGATTATAGGTATGAGCCACCGTGCCAGGCCTAAATACATATTTTTAAGACATACCTTTTCTCTGCTTTATGTGACCAGGAGGTCAATGGGAAAAGGAAACGTGTTCATCCACAAGCCCAAAATTTTAATTTGGGTAGAAATGCTTATCACAGAAGAGAAACTGATTTTTTTTTCTCTAAAATAAATTGCCTGTTTCTTTTCTTTTTTTTTTTAATTATTAAAAAAATAGTGTTTTTCTCTAAGAGAAATTGCTTATGTTAATAGCCTATTTTATAAAACTGAGCCTACATGTAAGACTTTTTATTGGTTATAGTAGTCCATTTCACACATCAGAAAATCCTTGAATTATCCAACAAAGGCTTATTTGCCTAAATAACTATGTTGGCCTGAACTGAGATGTAGAGTTTATTTGAAGTTTTTGTACCTTTAGTGACCAGAGGTATTCTGATACATGCCGTTGCCTCAAACTATTCAGTAGGAAGTTTGGGCACCATCTGTGTTTGTTTCTGTAGGAGCAGTAACTGCCTAGAGAAAAATCTGATGCTCATTTCAGAGATGCAGTGTAAACAAAATTCAAGATGACGCCTTTAACATAATTATTCCACCTTCCATTTACATAGTGCTCTATGCATTTCAAAGTGATTTGATGTGCTTTCATTTAATGGATCTTTACAAAACTTGTGGAAATTGAGTATGGGCTTCTGAGATATAAAAGCTCAACAAGGAAAATAACACTGAATTTAGGCAGTCTTTTAGGAGAAGATTGTAAAAAATCATATAGCCTCATCCTTTGTTGCTACTAATAGAATATACTTATTGAGAACCTTCTCTGTGGCAGGCACTTTTTTGAGCACATCACATATATAAACTTATTTAATCATCAAAGCAATCATATTAAGTTCTCATTTTAAGGATAAGAAGACAAAAGGACAGAGAGGTTACAGGACAACTAATAAAAGATTTGGGCCTAGGCAGTCTAACAAAATACTGTGTCTCTTAAGCAGTGTCTTCTTTAAATATTTACTCAGCAAATAACAGTCCTAATTACAAAGACATATATTTATATTGGGTCTCTTTTTACTTCTAAAATGTGTATGTCGCTCAGTGGTGTGCTGGTAAACTGGCTCTCTGCAAAATAATTAAGAAGTCCTGATTTATAACATTCCGGAATTTCTATGGTATAAGTAGACACACCAGGGTCTCCTTCAAGCTACCAAAATGAAGTCACTGAAGTCTAGCTGAGAAGAGATGTATGCGTTTGGATCCTGTGAGCTTGTATGTGCAAGTGCCAGGACATCACTGACTGATTAAAATTACTGTTGTATTCAAGATGACGTATATACCATGCACGTGATAGCCCACTCTTGAAACATTCCTGAAACAGAAATTCATTTGATTTTCAGTTATTTTACACCACCCAATGTAAATTAAACTGTTTTGGATATGCTCTTGTTCAATCACTGCTTATGTAGGCCGGGCGCGGTGGCTCACGCCTATAATCTCAGCACTTTGGGAGGCCAAGGCGGGCGGATCACGAGGTCAAGAGATCAAGACCATCCTGGCCACGGTGAAACCCCATCTCTACTAAAAATACAAAAATTAGCCGGGCGTAGTGGCACGTGCCTGTGGTCCCAGCTACTCGGGAGGCTGAGGCGGAAGAATTGCTTGAACCCAGTAGGTGGAGGTTGCAGTGAGCCGAGATTGCACCACTGCACTCCAGCCTGGCAACAGAGCAAGACTCCATCTCAAAAATAATAATAATTATTATTATTATATAATCATGTTTATTTTGGGTTGGTTTTCCCTTGAGGATAATCAGGCTTGTCTAGGGTGAAAAAAATCACATAGCACCTGGAGAAAGGAGCAGGGAGGCCAGAAAAGTGCAATGACTCAAAAGAAGGCCCATAGAGACAGTAGATTACAGGAATCATATCCTGTAACGATGGCTTCTGCCTATGCTCCATCCTCTGGATCTTACCTGCCCCTTTCCTAATACCAGAATAAGGGGCTGTCATCATTATCAAAGTTGTCTCACATTGAAAATGTTTTACATATGGATGTCCACAGTTAAGCACTGTATGATGCCCTCCACTTTTCTCCTTATTTTCAAAAGTAGAATGATGAAAATCAAAGCTTTCTGTCATCAGCTCACTGTACTTTTTTCCCATCTGTGTTTTGCTTCTTTTTCATTCTTTCTTCTTATTTCCACCCTATGAAACTGTTTCCACTGGGAAAGTGGAAGTATTATAAAATTCCACTGGGAAAATATGAACGTCTGACATCGTTTCCACAACAACAACAAAACGCAAAAGAAGCCTGGCTTGCCTGGTGCTGGGAAGACATAATGCAGAGCAAGATAAAGAGTCTTTGTGATCTTTTTGACTGTGTCTTTAAAGCTGCATTATCACCCCAAACCAAAACCAATGACAAAACCAACGTGTCCTACAAAAAAATTGGTCAGTGGGTAGAGCTTTGGAAAACTTTGGTAGCCTTTCTCCTGATCATACAGCTTGGTGGCTTCAATGCTCCCTGTGGAAGGACTGGTCTGAGAAGAGTGGTTTACCAGCTGTTCTGGGCATAAACTAGGAAGGAGAACTCTCCTGTTATTAAAAAGGAGCTCTCCTTCAAGTCTCATTTGCCTTTTCCACCTATATTCCCTTCCCTTCCATCTTTTTCTTGGAAAGAAAAAGCCTAAAAGCTTACTCCTATAAGCTAATGATTCTTTGCCAGGGCATTGGTTCTGGGTCAAGAAAAAAACAGATGAACAAACCAAAACCTTCATAGCAAAAGTTCTTAAGCTTTCAAATGGAGACCAGTGAAATCTGCCCCACAATGTAGAATAAATACAGCAAATAAATTCAAATGTCTAATTCATTCAACAAACAAATATATATTATGCATAAGCTAGTCCACTATGCTAAATATCTAAGAATGCAAATTTGAATAAAACATGAATCCTGTCCTTTGGTAGTTTGCAGCCTAAATTGCATTTATTAGCTGTGATTAGATTTTATTATTGATAAAAATATAAATATAATAATATACAAGTTTTCAGGCAAGCTTTCAAACCTGATTTTCATATAGCCATATCATAGATATGTTAGAAAATAATTGAACATCTTCAGGTATTTACTGTTTTATGTTTTATCATCTATTCCAGCTCAATGCAATTAGGAATCTGAAATGCAGATAAAAACCTTAAAGATAAAATTTTATTCCGGGCTAAATAAGTAAAAGAAAAAAAATGTTTCTTTTACCTTCTGTCCACATCTGACCTTCCATTCAAATCATTTCTATAAAGCCATCTTTTTACATCCCAGCCAAAATTAACTTTTGAAATCTGCATATTTAACATATTAGTATATTACACATATATTTTAATCCAGTGGTTGTTATCCATAGCACACCTCAAAATCACCCGTGGAATTTTAAAACACACATTTCCAGGTTCTGACCTCAGAAATGTACTTAGTCAATGCAGTAGGGTCCTGGCATCTGTCATTTTAAAACACACCATGCATGATGCTGCTATGCATATGTGGTTAAGAACCACTGTTCAAGTTACACTATATAATTTGGCATTTTATAATAGTACAGAATCTACATTTGTGCATTTATATTCTTGCATTCCCAAGTGAACTGTAATCATCTTTTGAGTATAGGCACAGATTTACATTTACCTTGTTTTCTGCAGTGTACAGAACTTACTCTGCACTAGTAAAAATGTTCATACTTTTTATATGAAAATATGACAGGGAATTTTCTTTCAGCCATCTGTATACAATACTATTATATCTGTTTTTATATTTATATTCTTTATACAGTAGTGGAACAAATTTGATTATGAGCAAATATTTATTCATCTTTAATACTGCTTTTCAGAAAAGTTTCTAAATTACAGGGATCTGTAGAGAGTGCCAGAGATGGATCTCTCTAGCATAGCAGAGCTAAACTTACATTGGTTGAAATCCAAATTATCTTCTTTTTTGGCCTATGGTAAGGAGAAAAATAGAAGAAAATATGTTTATTAAATATGTAAAGTGTATGCCCTTATTGAGCACTCAATGCCCAACAGTTAATATAAACATGAGGTGCTGGGGAAGTCCCTTTGTCCCCAAGAATTTCTCCTTGCATCCAGATTCCGTGTCTTATACCACGATAATGAAGTACTCCTAGAGATAGCTAGGGATGACAGTGTCAGAGCTGGAGGGGCCTGCTGAAATGATTTAATGCCCCAAGCTTCATTTGTAACCTATGAACCAATTTAGGGCTAATAGCTAAAGCAATCAAATACATTCATGGGGGTCAAATATTCTGCCTTGCAGTGCTGTGTTAAGGGTCAGTGATGTAACACAGGGTAAGTCCCAATCTGGCATAAACTAGTCAGTCAACAAATCCCAGTTATTTTTATCAATACAATAAAATTAATAATGTGAACTAAAACCCAGATGAATTTTAGTTCACTTTGGTGCTCTTTTCTTGCCTCTTAAAATCCACAGTCCTTATAAAAATATAGTTATAACATCTAGGAAGAATAGTAAATGAGAACTACTGATAATCTTTGAATACATTAAAAAAGAAAAACCAAAGCTAATTCTTTGAGCCAGCCAATAGGAAGACAGCATAACCATCTTCTGGCATACGATGTTATAAAGTCAGACTTTCACCTGCATTCAGGTTGGGCCCACGATGTGAGTAGGTCTTGCTATTTACCCTCTCTAACTCTACTGTAAAATGGGGGAAGTAAAATACTTGCTTTATTGGATTATGATGAAGAATTCATTACACATAAAAGTATTCAAAGTCCCTGATAAATAGCAAGCTTCCAGTAAGGTTATTGGTTATTATTATTGACATGTTATTATTATTTATAGATAAGGCTACCGTAATTTGTCATTCCTACTGGGACACATATCAGATTGAAAGGTAGTGCTAATGATAATAACCCTAAAACAACAGGCATAAACCAGGACATATGGTCACTTTATCTACAGTGTAATTTGTAACTGACAGTGAATTCTAAAGAGAGTGTTATATTGTACAGGAGAATTTACGTGGGACTCTGGAAAGAGTTTGGAAAGATCAGATTCAAGATGGTCATAAAGATAAGATTTCTGTTTTCTTCGAAACTCCTCTGAGACAAAATAGAAGGAAGTGTGATGTTTCTATAGTAACCATAACTGATCTCAGCTCTTCCAGAGGGTCTTTCTGAATATCAAGTCCTAGGAAATGTATTTTCATTAAATAATGACTTAAGTTCTGAAATATCTTACACAATTTCCTATCTCTTTAAACAAACATGTAACTGTAACTTATTCTCCCTAAATGATTACTTTAAAATACAAGAATATATAAGGAAGAAAACAGAAACTTATCTTCTGAATCATCTGTATCTCTCATCATCCAGCCATACATTTATTTCTCTTTTTGTTTAAGAACAAATTAGAATTAAAGGAAGGAACAAATAATTGCAGTCCTATTCTACTGGGTTCTGTTCTACTCTACACTGTTCCATTCCATTTCATTCTACAAAGATGTATTAGAAGTTCCTATATCTTGGCCCTCTTCGGTGAAATTGAACTTTTCCTATAATAAAAAAGGTAATACTTGGCAGGATAACTACAGTAATACTTTTGACAAAGGCTCGATAAAGAGCCATCATGTATGGCGGATGACATTTCTTCTCTACAGAAACTTTTTGTCCCCCACCTTCCTCATTCTGAAAAACAATGTGAATATTCATCACATTCTCTCAACAAAATATATTTCCTTATTAGTTGATTCTTGCTTTTGTTTTTACTTTGTAATACAGGAATTTATAACCTCACATTCTGGTGATATAAGACTAGAAATTGTGTGCATATGAAAATCAACACATTACCACTATGCTGCTACATGTAGGTTAAAACTAAAAGAGTTTCTCACTTGCTTGACATTAATTTAATGTCCCACTTAGCTTCCATCTGATGCAAAGAGCTACTTTATCCATTTAAATATACTTGTTTGGGCCCATAATGAAGTGTTCTGTACCCGTCTTGTAAGTAGGGTTCATAAATGAAATCACAAATGGATGAAGGGACTCACCTCCATTGTTAAAAACAGTAAACCTCCAGTCAGTCAGTCTTGGGTTTTTTCCAGCTTTTGGTTTTTCTGTCATACATCTTCACCTACAGTCCCAGATGAGCAGAACAACTTTAAAGCATTGTGCAATCACACACATACAGGCATCTATAAGGCATTCTCATATAGGATGTCGGTCAGTCAGTCTCATGGCAAATTTAATAACAGTAGCAGTTGTCAGGCATACTCAAAGTAAATTATCATCTAACATTTTCTATTTAAGTGATTTTTATATTCTGTGTTTTAGAAAAACATTCTCAATTTAAGCAGCATTCTAGCTAGGATCAGTCTGTCCTGAGGAGGTTTTTAAAATAAGATTGAGTGAAGATATTGACAAACATTAGTCATTGCCATTAGCATAAGGCATGAAGCACATAACAATATTTATAATTAGCTAGGACATGGCAGTAAACATATGACTTCCTATGACTTGGGCAAACTTCTGACTGCAGCTGACTGCTATTTTGTAAAGTGAAACTGGTCAAGTCTGGTAGCAGTATCCTTAATGGCATGTGTATCATAAGACCTAATTGTTTTTCACCACAGGGTATGGAACTTAATTTCCTCTATCAACTGAAAACAAACAGTTATACGGCTTAATGACTGTTCAATTAATGTTTATGTGCTACTTTTACACCCTGAATTATTTGACGAATAAACTTTAAGAAGTCACTTGAGAACTAAGTTTAATGAAACCACAACTATTACTAAAAATTCCTGGGATTCTTAAAATATCTCACACTGTCAGCTCGGGAGTAAAGTGCATATATCGATATTCAAAAATCTACACTGGTGTAAAAATGAAATAAAAATCAAAAGTTTGGAAAGAATTGATCTATGTGGCTTGACTCTTGCTGCCTTGAAATGGAAGATCAAAACAGGGTTAAAATAGAAATAATCGGGTCAAACCAGTCGAAGGTGAAACTCGGTTTATTATACCAGCAAGGCTTAACCTTTGTATATCAACTGCTTTCTGAACTCGTAACACCACACATATGGATCTTTCTACTTTTCTTATGTAAAAGTTAGCATTTGTAAAGTACAAGCACATTTGATGTTTTACTTCAACACCCTTCCTTGAGTAGAAGTTATAAAATTACTGAAAATATAGTGTCAATAGAAGGTTGACATTTTTGGATTTATGAGAAAAAAATGATTTCTGAATTTTGTAGCATTTTTGGATATAGTAGTATTATATTCATCCATTGTTATTCATTCTAATATATCCAATACTGGGAAAATTAGTTAATAATGTCCCTTATTGTCCCGACTTTAGTGGGGATTCATTCAACACAGAAAAAACAACAAGAATTGAGGAAAAGAGAATGCCCATTTCCTTTAGGAAAATAAGCATCTTTCACACCATGCATGATATTTGCAAATCTTGATGTACACATATTTTAACAGAACCGTAGCCATCCTCTTCTTCCAGTACTGTGGTTTTACATGTGAACAGTAGGTTCAAAAATACGGACAAATTAGATGCAAGTTTAGGAGATGCCAAACGTTCTTGACAATTTCCTGCTAAGAAATGACAAATGTATTATATACCTGGTGGGTAGAAGTTGTAAACTGATTGCTTTTTTTTTTTTTTTTTTGAGATGGAGTCTCACTCTATCGCCCAGGCTGGAGTGCAGGTGCGCGATCTTGGCTCACTGTAACTGCTGCCTCCCGGGTTCAAGTGATTCTCCTGCCTCAGCCTCCCCAGTAGCTGGGACTACAGGCATGTGTCACCATGCCCAGTTAATTTTTGTATTTTTAGCAGAGACAGGGTTTCACCATGTTGGCCAGGATGGCCTCAATCTCTTGACCCCGTGATCCACCCGCCTCGGCCTCCCAAAGTGCTTGGATTACAGGCGTGAGCCACCGCACCCCGCCAACTGCTTTTGATGATAAGGCAATGAGTTTTTCATTTTTTAGTTTATTTTGCATTTCTTAAACACTGTTTCACTGAAACATACTTGGTTAAATTGATTTGAATTTGATTAGTTTACCACTATAGTTTTGTTATCTGTAATAAAGGTGTCTCTGTGGTGTTACAGCACATAAAAATATTTTAGCTGATCAATTTCTAAAACAATTTATTTGTAATTTAACAGATATACCTTTTCTAATTCTACATATTGTTAGCTAATTCATATTTTAATTCCTGTTTAGTCTATTTTTGATGCTTCTGAGCAAATAATGTGGTACATAAAAATGTGAATGTGTTTGGTATACATTTCATAAAGGAGTTAAATTATGAATCCTTAATTTTACTTCCAGTTAAATATCAATATAGTATGTTTCTCCGGTTACTTTATAGCTAATTTTCATGTGTCAAAAATGGAAGTAGAAGAAAATATTTTAGGAAATAGACTATTGGGAATAAGGTTTAGGTGTTAACATGTTAATATAGGAAATAAATCACTGCTGTTAAATGTTGCCAGAACTATTGGGAAATATTTAAGTGTTTTATAAGTCTTTTTCTTCTCACTACAATATAAGGGTGTATTTTTAAGTGTAAGAGGAATTGCATCACTTATAGTAACGCTTGCATTCTGACAAAAACTGAGGAGAAAGAGTTGACACGCTGTTGGCTGATTCAGTAGATAACACTTATTTCTAAACTTTACTGTCTTAATGTAGAAAAAAATTAAACTTTCAAAACTATGTAATCAATAAAATTAGAAGATGGGTAAGTATATGATATGGAAAATAGAAAAATTACACAAATAATGTTCCATTGAAGTCTGAAATACAATCTTATTTATGTAAGTAAGTACTGGTAAAATCTGAATATCTTTTGAAGGAAAAAATATATCCAGAATTAAATATATTATAAAACTTAAGTTCTGTGTAATATAAAGAATACCTTATTTTAATTTTTAATTATAAATATTATTCATAGATTATTTAACTCTAAAAATTTGATTTTGAAATTTAATTCATCATAACAAATAGTTACCAAATTAATAGACTGTTCTTAGTCAGAAATTTCTATTCTCAAGTTATATTTTCATATGTATTTGTACATTGAAAATAATTAAAAATAAAAAAATAACTATTATACTTAGGAACCAATAGTCTAACAAGTTGAATAATTATTTTTTGATGTTGTCTATCATCTTATTAAAAACACAACTATTAGTCATATATACAAATCATTTGAGAACTGAGATATGGGTTATTTCCATTACTTGGTAAGTTTATGAATTGACTCAATGCAGCTGTAAAACATTGTTTATCATAGTGTTATTTTGAGAAATAAGGTATACTTCTATTGCAAAAAAATAAAGTCTACTTAAAAAGTAAATACAATAGAGCACTTACATCTTCCCATTTCTAAAAACGTATCCACAGAATAAAATAATGCCTAAATGTTTACCAAATATTATCAAATAATTCAGCTTTATAAATAGATACACATTCTAGAAACATTCTGTAGCATGTTAAAATTTTATTATTATTTTTGCTGTGGACTTTGTAGACATGCTTAAAGTTATTTTTCATTAACATGTGTTTCTGGACTCTTCCTTCTACACTGCAGTGTGGGAATAGGTGGTGGTGAAAATTTTATTACCAAATATATATATTTGTTTCATGATTTGCAACTTAGGTATCACTTCCTAATACAAAAGCGCATTTCCTGCTCCTTGCATTTAACCAGAAATCTGTGTGCTTCTGCGCATACCAGACCCTGAAGTGTATAGCACAGCGGAACTATCAGTCCACAGGAATAAAAGTTCAGAAACTTGTGTTGAATTTGAAAATAGTTTGACCTGGAAGTGAGTAAGCCTCAGACTTTGAAATATGTTGCTTTTATATTGAAAAAGCTTTTTTTTTTTTAACAACATAATACAGGAAATTAATTGTAAAACACTGTACTCTGTACTGATTTGCCATGTATTGCTTCCATAGTGTATTTGTGACTGAATAGGTATTTCTGAGTCCATGCAATGCACTTTAGCAATAAAGGTGGACAGAGATAAATTAGACCAAATAGAATCTTCCACATGAGTACACTTTGATGGAAGAAGCCCAAGTCTCTGAACTGCTTAATGAAATTGTTTAGTAAATTAAGATCAACTGCTGACCTGTTTAATTTAGACACAAATCTTCTGGGATTTTTTTTTTTCTCAAAAGCAGGATTCTCAGTTGAAAATTAGAAAACTTCTGTGAATGTTCTGGCTTTTGCAAACCAAACCAAAATTAGACCTTTAAACTCATTTAAAAATGTCCACTATCCAATAGCTGCAAAGTACTTTTTTTTTTTAAGAGGAAAGGACTAATGTTAAGTAAGTATATAAAAAATAATAATGAAAGTTATGTTAATTCTTATCTAATGGTAGAATAACAACCTAATTCTTTCTTTTTTGAGGTTCTTGTAATAGTAGATGCTAAAGAAATGAAATTACAATTGGGATATATTTTAAATATAAATTAGAATGTTTCAAGTTATTTCTTAATGTTTCACACTTTCAATTAATTTCAGTTCTACTCTTTAACAGCTAAAGTCAGAAAACATTGTTCCTTACATTATTACTTAATTTAGCTATTACAAATTCACTGTATACTTTGTGATCATTAGGTTATCAATTGTGAGTAATTCCACATGCATCTGTTCCCAGTATGCTATTTTTCAAAGTATTGAATATTACGACATGCCTGCAGTAAGCATATAAATAAGGCTATGAGTAAATATTTTTATATATATATATATATATATATATATATATATATATATATAAATCCCAATACTTGTAGTTAAGTTAGAATAGGTTATAAAAAGATATTAATAATTCCTGCACATGAACAGCTTTCTCTCTCATACAATCTTGATGGTTCTCTCCTCTACCATTGAACGCTATCATTTACAAAATGAGAAGCTTAAATTATTTTACAGAGGATAATGTTTCAGCCCAACTCCCACCATGCAGAATTCATGTAATTTTTGGATAAATCTTTTAATCCTGTGGAATTTTGTTTCCTTATCCTTAAAATAAGAAAAATTGCCTTGTTTTCTTCTTGGAACTGTTGTGATAATTAAATACCATATAAATAATAATAATTAATATTCTTAAAAGTTGTTAAAACTAGCAATGTATACATTAATGTATGTATGTGTGTGTAATAGCATATAGAAGATTAGCATTTTTGCATGCAAATCAATAGGATAATTTTCGTAAATTATAAACAGTACATAAGAAATATTATAAGACCAGAAAAGATGAAAGCATATTGATACACATTCATTTAGTTAAATTTGACAAATGTCTCCCTTCAAGCTGGACGAATATACTAGTTAAGAAAAAACATTAAGCCTTTTCGTAAGAGGGCTCCAGTGTTTGCATTAGAAAGGTAAATCCTGGCTGTTTTTCTATAAAATATTTCTTCCTCATCTTTAAACCAAGGTACTGCAGTTGATACCATTTTTCCTTATGTGACAGCTAGCAGTATATTTACCACAGCAGACTTTTTGGCATTCACTGACTATTTTTTAACTAAATTGTCATGAGGCCACTTTCTTTTGTACTTATTTCATTTAGTCACAGGCTATCATTACTAGTGTCATTTGCAGAGTGAACTGTTTTCTTGGGTGATACAATGAAATGGTAGAATTAGTGATGGAAATTTATGTGGATTCAGTAAATCACCTGGATATCACGTAAAATATGCAAACACCTTAGAATTAAATTCTAAGAAAATTAATTAGTGGTTTTTCTCCTACTTCTGGGGAATCAAATGAACTTATCACTAAGTTTTACTTATGAGTACTTAACTTTTAAAATACTCTAGATATTTCCTATTAATCTAAATACAACAAATAAAAAATACATTTTTATTGAGAACCTTTTTATTGTTGGAGCTTGCAACAGGGTCTGTTTTGTACTTACAATATATAGTATTATATACCAAACTACAGAACTCTTAAAATATAGGTTCAGAAACAATATCTCTCAAACATCAATATCTTTATAAAGTAGTGTGGTAAAATTACTTTGGCATACCTTTGGCATGCATAGATTTAGTACTCCTCTTTTGTAATATCTCTGACAAATTTGTAGGTACATGACATGCAGTATTTATAATTTTCTAAAAGTACAAATTTTAATTAACAAATAAAAGTCTAGTATAAATTTTTATTCTTAACAATGGACACAGAAATTTTCCAAAGTGATAAAAGAAAAATCTGCTGGTAGAAGTAAAGGGAAAGTGTAATGATCTAAGAAAGTAATTATTCTGAGACAGAAAACAGAAGCTCCAGATGTATTCAGTAGTTGAATGTTTCTTTTCTTGCTTTAAAGGGAATGCATATTATAAATTTCTAACGTTATTGCTTTATGTGATTAACTGTACAAGACGGCCATTTATGAGAAATATTAGATCTCAGGACCTTACATTCCCTAAAGGATGTAAGGAGAGGTCTATCTTTCTTTTTCATGTTAATATCTGTTTAATGTTAGCACTTCTAATCAACATTTATCACCTTTCTAGCTACATTCTTTTTCTTTCTAAATATTTTTCCTTATTTTCATATTCACCTTCACTTTGGTATCCTATTACTAAGTATAATAAGGTATAAAATATATTTCAGTAGTGGGTATCATCTGACTGGAAAAGAGATAAATGGAAAACTCCATTTTATTTTTTGTAGTCACAGAGACTGGGACAAATCAATACAATAGAGCCTGTTGTTAGTAAACAAGTAACCATGACTATTTTTTTAGAAGGATAATTTCTCATTTATTTTCATTTTTCATTGAGATTTTATGTTATATTGTTTTGGATATCTTAACCTCTAAGAAGGCTAAATTCTATACTTAGAAACACATAGCTTCTATTTAATCAATGGTAGGTAGGCAAACACATAGGCATAATATACATGATGATTAGGGTTATTGTACAAGACTCAATATCTTGAGCCAGTATCAACTTAATACATCGGGTTATTGAGAAAATAAATGAAATAATTCTTAAAAACACAACTTGACAGGTGGTATGCACTCAGTTGTTGCAAATGTCTTTTTCTTTAGATAATTATTATTGAAACAATTGTTAGTCTCACTTTCATTTTTACCCTTGACTGTTTCTCATTGTAAACAGTATGTATGCAACATTATTGCAATGATTCTTATACCTTATAATACCAATTTTAAATACATCCAATACATATTTGCTTATAAATATAAAGAGTATTTCTTAACAACTGTTCTAAAGGCTACATTAGCTAAATATTTTATAGAGAACATTTCAAATATATTTAAGCTGTTTATATTTAAATATATAAATATACTTATAGACTAAATTTTTATTTACATGTTTGATATATACCATAGATACTTTAAAATTTTTTGCCCAAGAAAAAAGTAACTAACTTGGGGAGGATATTTACAAAACTTGGGGAGAAAAACACAAACCTGAATGATTTTACTTAACATAGCTCACAATTCCATGAGTAGGTACTATTACTATCACCATTTTACCTATAAGAAATTTAAGCTTGAAAATATAAAAAAATTTTGCACACACTCTAGAGTGTGTACTATAGATTAGTTCATAATACATGATACAAGTTTAATACCCCCCCGCACAAATCCACCTATTGGAAATGGGTATTAGCTTATTTTTCAGAAAGAAATAAAATTCGGCTCACTTCTGAAAATTAAAATTGCATATCTTTACACACCAGAATCCCATTTCAAATAAATAAGTAACAAACAGCTGAAGAATGGAGGAGGAACTGAGGGAAAAGAAGATAAAGAAATTGAAAAGAACTGTAAACCAATCTGTTAACAGTTATCTCTGAGGAGTAAGAGTATATATTTCTTGTTTTTAAATTACATATTTACATTATACACTATTTTTCCTCATCTTGCAAATGGATTACTTTGTAATCATAAAATGACAATATAAGAAAAGAACCCCTTCAAAAATACTAATTTCCTGTGAATTCTATCGTATTCTAAGACAATCATTATTTGTACCTGAATTACTCACTAGAAACAAAAATAATCTTTAAAAAATTACGCCATTTTTTGCTTTACTAAAGGTTATCAGTGATAAAAGGAATCCAGAGAAGTTTTTCTGATGAAATATGATATTGCTTATTTTACAAATTATTGCCTTACAAGAAAGCATAAAGCAGCATATGTAAACGAATTCAAAATAATTATTTATTGGTCAACAAATTAATTTATACTCCTAAACCCCTAACAGGAAAGTTAAAAGACACAGTTTAAATATTCAACATTAATTTCATTTTAAAGAATATCTTTAGCCAACAAATATAATTATAATTTTCCTTGTTTAAAGACATTTAAATTGTCTTCATTCCAGTCACAGACTTTGATAATCTTTGTAAATTTCACATGTAAGTGTACATTTATAATTTTAAAGTCTATATTTTAAAATATTTATAGAAGTTGGACAAATCAGAGATGTTTGCTCACCTAATACATTATCTTATACTTTATAGAAATCAAGATTTTGTGAACAGTAGATTATATATTAATGTTAACTGTTGTCTTTTTTTTCATTTTCATTTATTGTATTTGTCTTTCCTTTTACAATTTCTACTTTACAGTGGACACCAATTACATTTCTCATTGTAGGAGCTCTGTTGAATGGATTGGGCATTGCTCTTTCCCACATAGCTGTCTATTGTCTTTGTCTTCTCATTTTCCCATATGCTATTGGGAAAATGACACAAGATACTGAGAATGTAGGAGCACGGTGACATTACAGAAACTGAAAAATGTCATGATGTCTAAAAAGGCAGACTGTGAATCTAGAGGATAGGAAATATGGTTTACCGTTTCGAGAATGGACAAATGAGACAGAGGAGAGGTAACATGTTCCTACTGATGGAAGTCATCCTGAGATGCATTAAGATGATAGAAAACTGGCCGGGCGCGGTGGCTTATGCCTGTAATCCCAGCACTCTGGGACGCTGAGGTGGGCAGATTGCCTGAGGTCAGGAGTTCGAGAGCAGTCTGGCCAACATGGTGAAACCCCGTCTCTACTAAAAATACAAAAAAATTAGCTAGGCGTGATGGCAAGCACCTGTAATCCCAGCTACTCAGGTTGCTGAGGCAGGGGAATTGCTTGAACCAGGTAGATAGAGGTTGCAGTGAGCTGAGATCGCACCACTGAGCTCCAGCCTGGGTGACAGAGCAAGACTCTCTCTCAAAAGAAAAAAAAAAAGAAAAAGGATGATAGAAAACCTGTGAGATTCAAGCATCTCCAGTTTTCTCCTAGAAATAGATCCTTCGCTATATCCCATGGTGAAGTATGAAGCACAGTGGAACAGGAACTTAAGATTAGTGTTCAGTAACTGTTGCCAATTTTTAAGTTGGTTCATTCTGTATTTTTATGTGTGTGGGTATAAAGGAAGATAAGCCGTTGTTAGGGCAACCAGTGGTCTATGAATCAGGCAACTTTCTCTCCTGTTCTCTCAGTTCCTCTCATAATAGTGTAAGAGACTAAGATGTAAAACAAAATACCAAGTAGAGTGATCTTCTCCAATGCACACTGTAAATATTCTTTGATAACAATTGATATATTCTACATAAAGAGACTAAGAAATTAATCTTAATGATGGATTTGGTAAACTGGTGCCTGTCACCAAAACCAGCTATTTTATTATTACCTCAGATATTTAATTGGAAACTAAAATGTTCAGCCAAATGTTACACATTATGGTGACAACAGGAAATGCCTTTTAAAAATATTTAACATTGAATGGTATCTTCACTTGTTTTCTTAACACATGACTGCATGGCTTATACAAAGATATTTCTGGTTTGAAATGGACCCTTATTCTTTAAAGCAGAGTTTTGATCTATAGATTGACGAATAGAAGCTTGAAATTGCTTTCATGCTTATTTAATCATGTGAGTGGTTTTCTTAAATGTCAAAATGGAATTTAGATTATAAATGAATTCATTTGTTCTACCAATGACTATAGTCATGCTTTGTGGCAAGTGTGGAATACTTTCATCTATGTTTTTCTATGATGAAATCAGAATGAAAAACGGGGAAAGATCAAAGTAAAGACTGACTACAAGTGAAGATATTTTGTCTTATCTGTTTTTAAGTCAATATTCATCACATTATTACAGAACAGAAATTATGTTAAGGCTACCTGGAATTCTGTATCCTCTTTTCAATCACATTTATTCAGTCAGGAAAGTCCATAGTATTTTGAAAAATGTGTGGGTTATGAAACTTTGTTTTAAATATTGGCTTTGCTATACATATTAGCAGTGTGACATTACTTCCTTTTCTGTAACATGAGGTTAATTAGACTTCATCTGCATGCTTGTTCAAAGAATTACAGATGCTCCATGTAAGTTTTTATGTGAAAATTCTAGTAACTTGTCCAGCATATATGTTCAAAAAACCAGAGGATTCCACTATCGTTGTTAATGCTGTATACCCTTATATCAATCACAAATCATGTAATCAATTCTAACAACTACCATACAATTCAATATTTTCAATCATTTACTTACTATATGATTTTTTTTTACAGTCAAACTTTTTTTTTTTAGCAACAGGGCTTTTGATACTGAAACTTAATACTTGATACCCAGCCAGCTCAGATTCCTGATCATTGTTCTCTATTCCCTTTAGAAACAAAACAAAATAAAACAACCCTACAAGCTTCTGTATTACATGAAAGAAAATACAGAGAGAATGATATAAGGAGAAACATTTTAAAATTTTATTTACTTTTATGTAATAGAGTACATATATTTGAGGTACAGGTGCTAATCTAATACATTTGTATAATTTGTAAAGATCAAATCAGTGTAATTGGGATGTCTACCACCTTAAATATTTGTCTTTCTTTATGCAAGAAACATCTGAATTATTCTTTTCCAGCTATTTTGAAATACACAATAGATTATTATGAACTATAGTCACCCTAGTGATCTATCAAACACTAGGTCTTATTTCTTCTAACTGACTATTTGTACCCATTAATCAACCTTAAAATGTTACCTTTTTAAAAAGCATTTGTAGTTTTAAAAACACTAGTCTATGTATTTTCATGTAAAGACCTAAAAGAACAAGAGTAATATTTTAATAACATAGTTTTAAAAATAATTTCCTTTCAAATAATTCCTGATAACCTTTCATATGTCATTTTGTGGTAACTTTATTTAAAAAGTGTCAGTGCTTTGTTATTAATCTAAATGGTCACAATTCCATTACTACTGTAAACTAAAACTGAAAATTATCTAAATATTACAAGTAAAACCTCAGTGCACTATTCAGTTTCTTACACGGCATCAAACTGATTCTGATTTAATCATATTTGAGTGCAGCAATACTTTTTGTTGCTAAATATTAGTAGGCACAAATAATTCATTCTTAATTTTATTATTACTATTTAAAATACTTCGTTTAGTTAGTCTGATTGTCTAGTTTTTAATCTGATTTATCTGATCTGATTTTTCAGTGAGTTCCCCGTTGTAATGAGATCATCAGTGTACCAAGAGTTAGAGCATTATCTGAAAAAATACGTAGAGCATGCATAAGGATAACTTTAAAATATGCTTCGACAGACTGCACTATAATCTGAAACCTTAATTTGCCATGCAAGTTTGTATCACTTGTATGAGGTGGATGTCAGACACGATGTTTGCCAACTTTGGAAGCCATCACGTTGAAGATCGTGAGAGCAGACATGATGCCATGAACCCAAATGGGACCGGCATTGTTTTCCGATACTGACAAGAGAAGGCATCCTCTGATAGTGCATATGTTTGCCACTTAGGACCGCTTGCTGAATGGTTTTCATTCAAATAAAAGTTTCCACTAAAAGCCTACTAACTTAAAGAAATTATCATTCTCTGTTGCTGGAGAAACCTAGCATATTCATTTATGATTATATTAAGAGTCAGGCAAGTTACGATTATATTAAGAGTTAGCAAGTCTATGCTATATATAATTATATTTTTCTAAACCTTGACTTGGTTTCAAACTTAAGTCTCCATTCTGCTGGATGGAGAAAGATCATCCCAGCCAATTCAGATTAATTTTGAACAGAAGTTCCTCCATTAACTCAGGGATTTATTTTTCCCCTTCTCTTTTTCTTGGCTTAAATTTAAGTTCTGGAGGCACTGCATGCCGGGAAGAGCTGATCTTCTCGCCTTTCCATGTTATTGTATCCACTGATATTGTGTCCACATCTGCTTCCTCGCCAGCACTGGTCCACGTTGAAGTGACTGCATCCTCCCTGCCTTTCTGTGAAAGCAATTGTGTGTGCACTTTTCTCTGCTGTACCCGATTCATTCTTGCCAATATGGTGAAACATTGTGTAGAGACTTCTACAGGACTGCACCTAACATACACTGCTGTGGAGAACTCTGTGAGGCTGGCTGCCTCCTAGACTCCCCTTGAGTTAGAGGTTCTCTATGTGTTCCAAACCTATCTGAGGCTTTTATTGGATAAGTGACACAGTGTATAGAGCCCACATTCAAGGCCATACTAATATTTTAGATATTGCTGCCTTTTGAGCTCTCTTCTCAGCCTGGACCATCTTTATCTTGCAGCTATATGTAGGCAGCTAGATAGACGTCTTTTAAATCTGCTGTTTAACACATAAACTTTGTGTTCAAAGTTAATCAAGCTTATGTTACTCAAAATGAAGGTATCTGAAAATCAAAATTCCCTTTCTTGCAAATGATTGCTTTTGTATTTAAAAACAATGTTCTCTTTTCTTATTCAACACTGATTTTTCTGCTGTGATAACCCTGCCCTGAGTTGTTGCATATAAAAATGTAATTTGAATGGTAAGAGGGTTTATAAGACCACCACAACAATCAAATAATTAGAATGAATAAAAAATCATATTGATTAATACATCAAAAGAGTAACAGCCTATGGCTGGTTGTTCTTTCATCACTTTACCAGATCAAGCCCATTGTTTGAAAAGGATAAAGGAGAATAATGAGCAGGATGTCTGGATGAGAGATTCTTTTTCCTCTTGCTTTATAAAAATAGTGATAATTTTTAATATTTACATATATATGAAATGTTACTTATAAATACAATTTCAGAATTTAACTTTGTAATTTTGGTGTTCAGTTCTGCAGAGAAACAACTTTAGTTGAAGCAATACAGTATTAAATAATTGTTTTACCAGTCTGAATTTTAGAAAAGCTATCTCAGATAAAAAGGCTGTAATGATAATATAAACTAAATGTGAGGTTTACCTTGTATTATTGGGGTAGTTTTTTTAGGAACAGCACTCATTCTTTACTTCAAACCTGTAGTGGCTTCTTCTTACTTTTCCTTATAAATTTTAAAAAATTCAACACAGCACTTAGTGACAACTGGGACCTGACTCGAACCAGTAGTATTTCCAGGCTTTGCCTTTTATCTGTGTGCTTTCGTAAGTCTGCCCCTCAGGACTCACTGAGCTTCTGCCTTCTTCTCAAATACATTGAACTTTTCCAGTTGCACAAATGGAGACAGCCTATTCCCCTCACCAGGAGGTGCTGCCTTCCTCACAGTGAATGAGCTGCTCTTGTCCTTCCATTCCACCTTGCGTCTCCCTCAGTCTCTGCCACTGCCCCCTTTCCCCCAATCATAAGCAATCTCCAGGCTCCCTCATAGCTGTCCTATGCCGATCATTAAAGTTAACATGTCTTATGGTATTTATGAGTAAAAACAGGACTAGACACAGAAGATTAAAACTTGGCATTTAACACCCTGCTTTAAACACCACCAACTCGTTTCAATTCTTTGACCATCAGCTCAGCATGTGGATTTTATAACTAACCCTGCACTATTTTCAGTCTGAAGTTTATTGGCTAAAGTTTTCAACTCCTGGTGTACAGAAACCAAGTCTCAATTTCAAATAGTGATTTTACTCAGTAACTATATGCTAAATCTCATAGAAAAGCTTACTGATCAGTCTCATGGGATAACTGGGGAAAATAATGGTAATGTTTAGTTATTTTACTCTTACTGACAAAGGGTGGATAAGGAGTTGGTCATGGACTACCTTTTCCCTTCCCTTTGTTTTAGCCAATGATTGTGAGTTACTTTTATAACCAAGTTTTAACCCTCTTTCTTTGTAAAACTAAGGAGAGGTAGAATATAGTAGTTCATAGCAAAGAAAAGGGCTGAAAATTAACTACTAATTCACAATTCACTTGACAAGCTTCTGATTAAATTCACGAAGTCTTGCCAGGTAAATACTAAGTCATACCACTTTATTTCAAAGAGGATAAAAATACTTCCATTTCTTAACAACAATCTAAGCCTTTTCAGTAGTTCAACAAGTGGCATTAGGTGTTTTAGCTCACCACTATAGCTTCATGTTTTATTATGTGTTCATGCTGATGAGATTATCTATTATCAAAGAGACAAAAAATAAGCCTACCTTCATCCTTCTTAGTAAATCACATCCATTACTCAATTATGTGCTCTTTGCTTGTGGCTACCTGAAATAATGAGAAGGAATAGAAAAAGAAAATTAAATATAACTCAACAGCATTTTGTAAAAGGCAAATATTTACAATTTTAATTGATGACAGACACACACTTCATAATACTACTAGCATGCAACTCCAGCTGCAAAAACTGAACAGCAATATGCCTAAGCTGGTTAGCAGCAAAAAAGTAAACCAATCACATCGACAAAAAGCCACCATAAACAAAAAAACTATATTTAAAAGATTAACAGTTTTGGCATTCATCCCTACCATCAAGTCTTTCAGTTTCTTTTTTTCCATCAAAATTTAGCTTACTTTTGAAGTTAGCAAGAGTTGCATTACTATTATTGTTAATTTTAGTTCTGTTTATTGCCTTGAGGGTTATATATTGTAAAATAATTTTGGTGCCTCTAGTTAATGTTAATTAGTTGTTTTAATAGCCTATAGACCTATTTGTTATATTTTTGTAGGTTTACTTTTTTAACTATCAGGAACTTAATAACTGAGAATATTTAACATTACTGTTGCATAGGCAAAATTACAGAGTTACTATTAGTGTTACCTGTTTAACGTTTAGTCATCCTTTGAGTCCTGCGACATATTTCCTTAATAATCATCAGCCATCAAGTCTGATAGTCTCAAAAGAAATATCAGCCCTCTAAACTGCCTTCAAGGGCGGTGATATTTAGCACTGAAAATTACAAATAAAGTTTTTGAGGTTGAATAGCAACAACTGGCCAGTGACACTGATGATTTGTTTGTCGAAACAAATTGTTATAAACTACGCAAATGAAGTCCACGCACTCCTTTGAGTGAAAACAATAAAGTGAATCTACGCAATGCTTACATGTTGGATGGGATATTTAATGTGCGGGGAAACTCAAAGGTTGAAGAACTAGGCATTTAGACAGTGGTAAGTGGTAATCTTACCTCTTTATACTCCATTACTCTTTCTCACGAGAGACATGCTAATGCAAACAAGTCAATCAGAATTTGTGTTTAGCAAGATAAAGCTTAGAGGATAGTTTAAAATCCATTTATTATTCTAAATCCATTTTTTTCCATTAACATGTTATACATTAGTGTTTACTAACCATGATTCATGTAACAGTTTAGTTTGTTAACTTTTAAATTATTTAACAACCATAAGTTATTAATACATTTTTAAGTATTACACAAAAATCTTAAAACAGGCTTGGGTTCATTTTTGTAATTTTTAAATAGAAAACATTTTAGGCATCTCTTGAAGAAGAAATAAAGCAGGCATTTAAAGCTAGAAAACAAGTAATTCCAAATTTAGTTTTTACAAAAGTTTTCAGCTTTATTGACAAATTATGGCAAACATATTTGACAAATTGTGGTTTCCTATTTAGAGAAACTTACACATGGAACTTTATGTGTGTGTTTTTTTCTTTTTTAACAAATACAGGTTAAAACACTGAACAAATTCAGTTAGCTACATACATACAGTAGCTGCTTGTTTTCAACCCCATTAAAACAGCATTTAAAATTAAATTTACAAACTTAATATCGAACATCTTTGTCTAACTAACAGATATTAAAAGACAGGTTAAAACATCTTATCTACAACTTTATTATCAGCTAGTTCAAAAAATCATATTACAGTCTTTTAGCAACTCTAAACAAAGTTTCTGCTAGTTGGTTGAGACTCAAAATCTGTTAACAGATTCATGCTCTTTCTCAAAAAAAAAAAAAAAAGAAAAGAAAAGATTACACACAACAATGAAAACAACCAAGAAAATATCATCCTACTGAAAGGTTTCTAGACTATGCTTGCCAATGTCTTTTTTCAGTCTGTTTTGTAAAATAATACTAGTGTCAGTGTCACGCCAACAATATAGAGGGAAATACAAGAAATATATGGGAGTAATCATGAGCAGTTATCCCTAGAATAGAAAAAAACAAACAAAAAAAGGACTATTACTTGTCTTGTTGCTGTTTATGTGGAGACCACGGGCTATGAATTGTCTTTGAGGTGAGGTCACAGGTGGGAAGGACCTTCAATATCTACCATAGGGGTGTTCCCTGTATCCCCCTCTGGCTGACCTTGGAGGTGGTGCCTTCAAGCTAGAGCGGGTTGTGGCCCATTCTTCTGTTGCTGTGAAAAAGAGAAAGACAGGAACACACACATGACTTCACAGTTACCAAAAATAGTCATTTAAGACACAATAGTTGACCAAGAAAAAGAAAATAAAAGATCTCAAAACTAAACGGTAAAGCCTATGTTTTCTACATCATGAGACCATCCAAAAAGTATGAGTATGTAAATGTGTACTGTGTACTTATTATGTGTTAGATTTCGATGCCTCAAAACAGAAAGAGGAGTATCTGTAAAGCCCTATCCATAAAATCTTTTTACACAGGATTCTTAAAAAATCAGGTATAGTAAACTAGTAGTCCTTAGCCCTTGAATAACTTGAGAATCACCTGGGAATATTAAACAATCAAAATAAAAGATAACTAATGCCTATTCTCTGTTTCCCAAATCTACTGATTGGAAAACTCTACAGGCTGGGACCTGGGATTGGTATTTTTCAAATACTCCCCAGATGATTGTTATATGGGTTGAGGTCCCTTGTGCTAACTTGTATAGAGAAAGTGATAGATAAGCAGATTACAGAGTAGAAAAAACTTTAAGCAGCAAAATCAGTAAACAAAACAAAATGAACAACAAAAACCCGAAAGACATCTGTTCTTCTGAGTAAACAACTCAGTAAATAAAGAAGTATTGGTACACTAGGAAAACTCCATTTACCTGCTAATCATATTTCTAGTACCCTAAATATTTTGAAATGTAGCCAAAAAGCAAGAAACCAGCAACCAAGCTTTTGAGTACTGTGGAAAATAGCTATTGTCAAGTCTGTGTCCCCAGAAAAGAAATTCTTTTTTAAAAGAATTTAATGTTGGGTTTATGGTGACATTTTATGCAATTCCAACAACTACGTTATTTTGGTCTCTCAGTCAGAATTTAGTTCCTCATCAAAAGCATATTTCATGCATGGGTGAGTAAAAGGAGATGTGGACAGAGGGAAGAAGATTACTACATAGATATTGGTAACTGATATATAAAGTAATGGAAATATTAACTATGATATAAGTGCAGACTGAGGACAACTAATGTAGGGTGTTTGCCCCTAGACAGTTCATCTGTTCATAAGAATTAGTTCAGAAAGATTACAAGAAAAGCATAAAAAATTTCAGTTGTAGTCATTATAATATAGAGCAAATGAAAATCTACTATGTAGAAAAATGATCAAAACTTTATCAGTATTGGGAAAAATGGCACTTAAATGGACAAACATGAGTTTTCTGAGAATATCCTCACCAGGGTGTTATTATTACAACTAATATCTGATAATAAAGAAAAAATTATATCTCTTTAGTGTTTTACTTCAGTATGTGATAGGATATAAAATAGGAGTAAGAAACTAAATGAATATGAAAATTGTTGCCATTGCTCAAAATACAGGTTTACCTGTATCAGAGGTTGTCATACTCTGGCCTGTTAACCAAATTTGGTCAGCTGTTTGTTTTGTAAATAGTTTTACTGGAATCCACGCATGCTACTTATTTACATATTGTCTATTGCTGCTTTCACAATACAAAGGAAAAGCTGAGTAATTGTGACAGAGATTATACTGCTTAAAAAGCCTAAAACTATTTATACTCTTGGCTTTTACAGAAAAGGTTTATAGATCCCTGCTCTAGACCATGTTTTTGGTGGGAAAATGCAAATGTTGGTCTTGGTAAAATATTTTTCTGATGTAACCTTTTGAGGTCAGGAATTTATCCCCAAACCATTTGAATTCCTCAAATAAAAATGAGAAGAGTATTTTCCATGCATTTACTTGATTGGAATTAAATAAAACTGGTTTGGTGTACTCAAAGGGAAAACACACTTAACGTGTGCAACCCTTATGTAAAATGAATATTTACACCGTGTTTATGAGACAATCAAACCTATATCATTGTTCTTATCCTCTGATGGTAAAATGTTTCCCTATTTATTATGATTTTTAACAAAACAAATATACTACTTTTTGCTCCAATTTTCCTGGAATATTAGAAATTACTGGGTTTCACTCTACAGGATTTAAGAGCTGAGATCATAGAGGTTTCAAGTTTTCCCAGGAATTAGAAGTCCCAGGTTCGTTCTTAGATTCTGAATGTTCCTGGAAAACAGCTGAACAACCACGAGCAGAGTGACAGAATACTTGTCACATACACTGCTAGATTTTTTCAGAATTTTAAATTGACATAAACATAGGGACTTGCTACAGAGGACCTCAGTATTTAGTAAGTACTCATCGACATGGCTTCAGTTGACTTCTAAATCTCTAGGGCAGTTAATTGATGAACTAACTCTTCGTTTCCTGTTAGCCAACATTAGAACAGGGACTATCGCTATTCACTGTTGTCTCCCCAGTGCCTGGGAGAAAAGCAATGCCTAGTTAGGGCTGAATGCAGTGAAAGATTACATGAAAGAAAGGATGGATGAATGAATAAAGGAATTATGCAGAAAGTTCCAGTGATAACGCAAAAAACAGATACAGTTGAGCTACGGAAATTTAACATTTTAAAAGCTCCTTAACTAGAAATCTTATATACTTGTTATAGAGTTAAAAATCATACTTCTTAGTCAAAAGGGTTAGTTATCTGTCAAAAATATTTCACTACTGAATTCAATGAAGAAATCGTAGTGGGAACCCATTATAAAAAAGTATAAAAACATCATGTTTTATAACTCTCTGCCTTTATGTGGATTAATACTATGCTCTCTCCTCCTTGCTCAAGACTATGAAATGGAAATTACTGTTAGTTTATGATACTTGTAACTGGGAAGGTAAAACGCCAGCCAAAGTGAATTCCTACCCAGCAAAAGTAAGTTTCTGATTTTCCAAGATTCCACAGCATTAGCAGAAGAAATTAAGGACTTATTTCACTCAATTCTGACTTTGGTTCCATTGTTTACATGTTCTTGATAACAATAGTAAAGAAAGATCAGGAAAAGTATTATTTTTATTTACGTCCATCTGTATCTTTCCTAATACCAGAATGTTTATATATAGTTACACATTTAGAGTTGCCACAGGATAATGCATGCCAGTTTTTCTTGGTGAAAATAAGTTCTTTGGATTGCGCTTAGAGAGTACTGATCCAATGAATGCTTTTCCAGTGCTACCATATAGAGTGTCATTGAACTTTTGTGGTTGGCCAATCCCCTCAGTGCTCACTAGTGATATTTAGGCCTCTGATTTCTCTATTGCAAGTACCACAGATAGAAGGGATTCTAACCTGAGTCCCATGGATCCTTAAGCATGGAAGAGACCCAAACATAGGGAGAGACAAACCATGACTGGGTCACACATGATGGAATTACTTTGAAATTTGAAGTTATAAAGACTCATGAATGAACTCAGAATTTATCTATCTTCCTGGGTCTCTTAGTAGACAAGTAGATTCTAATTTTTTTTATTGCACTTTAAGTGCTGGGGTACATGTGCAGAACATGCAGGTTACATAGGTATACATGTGCCATGGTGGTTGGCTGCATCCATCACCCTGTCATCTACATTAGGTATTTCTCCTAATGCTATCCTTTCTACAGCCCCACATCCCATGAGAGTTTCCGATGTATGAAGTTCCCCTCCTTGTGTACATGTGGTCCATTGTTCAACTCCCACTCATAAGTGAGAACATGTGGTGTTTGGTTTTCTGTTCTTGTGTTAGTTTGCTGAGAATGATGGTTTCCAGATTCATCCATGTCCCTGCAAAAGACATGAATTCATCCTTTTTATAGCTGCATAGTATTCCATGGTGTATATGTGCCACATTTTCTTTATCCAGTCTATCATTGATGGGCATTTGGGTTGGTGCCAAATCTTTGCTATTGTGAACAGTGCTGCAATAAACATATGTGTGCATGTGTCTTTATAACAGAAGGATTTATAATTCTTTGGGTATATACCCAGTAATGGGATTGCCACATCAAATGGTATTTCTAGTTCAAGATCCTTGAGGAATTGCCACACTGTCTTCCACAATGGCTGAACCAATTTACACTTCTACCAACAGTGTAAAAGCATTCTCATTTCTCCACATCCTCTCCAGCATCTGTCGTCTCCTGACTTTTTAATGATTGCCATTCTAACTGGTGTGAGATGGTAACTCAATGTGGTTTTGATTTGCATTTCTCTAACGACCAGTGATGAGCTTTCTTTCATATGTTTGTTGGCTGCATAAATGTCACTTTTGAAAAGTGTCTGTTCATTTCCTTTGCCCACTTTTTGATGGGGTTGTTTTTTTCCTATAAATTTGTTTAAGTTCTTTGTAGATTTTGGATATTAGCCCTTTGTCAGACGGGTAGACTGCAAAAGTTTTCTCCCATTCTGTAGGTTGCATGTTCACTCTGATGATAGTTTCTTTTGCTCTGCAGAAGCTCTTTAGTTTAATTAAATCCCATTTGTCTATTTTGGCTTTTGTTGTCATTGCTTTTGGTGTTTCAGTCATGAAGTCTTTGCCCATGCCCATGTCCTGAATGGTATTGCCTAGATTTTCTTCTAGGGTTTTCATGGTTTCAGGTATTACATTTAAATCTTTAATCCATCTGGAATTAATTATTATATAAGGAGTAAGAAAGGGATCCAGTTTCAGCTTTCTGCATATGGCTAGCCAGTTTTCCCAATACCACTTATTAAATAGGAAATCCTTACCCCATTGCTTTTATCAGGTTTGTCAAAGATCAGATGGTTGTAGGTGTGTGGAGTTATTTCTGAGGCCTCTGTTCAGTTCCACTGTTCTGTATCTCTGTTTTGGTACCAGTACCATGCTGTTTTGGTTACTGTAGCCTTGTAGAGTAGTTTGAAATCAGGTAGTGTGATGCCTCTACCTTTTTTTTTTTTTTTCTTAGAATTTTCTTAGCTATGGGGGCTCCTTTTTGGTTACATATGACATTTAAGTGTCTTTTTTTTTTTTCCAGTTCTATGAAGAAAGTCAATGTTAGCTTGATGGGGATAGCACTGAATCTATAAATTACTTTGGGCAGTATGATCATTTTCACAATATTGATTCTTCTTAACCATGAGCATGGAATGTTCTTCCATCTGCTTGTATTGTTCCTTATTTCTTTGAGCACTTGTTTGTAATTCTCCTCGAAGAGGTTCTTCACATATTTTGTAAGTTGTATTCCTATGTATTTAATTCTCTTCGTAGCAGTTGTGAATGGGAGTTCACTCATGATTTGGCTGTTTGTCTGTTATTGGTGTATAGGAATGCTTGTGATTTTTGCACATTGATTTTGTACCCTGAGACTTTGCTGAAGTTGCTTATCAGCTTAAGGAGATTTTGGGCTGAGATGATGGAGTCTTCTAAATACACAATCATGTTGTCTTCAAATAGAGACAGTTTGACTTCTTTTCCTAATTGAATCCCGTTATTTCTTTCTCTTGCCTGATTGCCCTGGCCAGAATTTCCAATACTATGTTGAAAAGAAGTGGTGAGAGAGGGCATCCTTGTCTTGTGCTGGTTTTCTAAGGGAATGCTTCTAGGTTTTGCCCATTTGGTATGATATTGGCTGCGGATTAGTCATAAATAGCCCTTATTATTTTGAGATACATTCCATCAATACCTACTTTATTGAGTTTTTAGCATGAAGGGTTATTGAATTTTGTCAAAGGCTTTCTCTGCATCTATTAAGATAATCAAGTTGTTTTTGTCCTTGGTTCTGTTTATGTGACAGATTACTTTATAAATTTGCATATGTTGAATCAGCCTTGCATCCCAGGGATGAAGCTGACTTGATCATGGTGGATAAGCTTCTTGAGTGTTGCTAGATTTAGTTTGCCAGTATTTTATTGAGGACTTTCACATCAATGTTCATCAGGGATATTGGCCTGAAATGTTCTTTTTCTGTTGTATCTCTGCCAGGTTTTAGTAGTAGGGTGATGTTGGCCTCATAAAATGAGTTAGGGAGGATACCCCTTTTTTGCATTGTTTGGAATAGTTTCATAAGGAATGGTACCAGCTCCTCTTTGTACCTCTGGTAGAATTTGGATGTGAAACTGACTGGTCCTGTACTTTTCTTTGGTTGGTAGTCTATTAATTGCAGCCTCAACTTCAGACCTTGTTATTGGTCTATTCAGATATTCAACTCCTTCCTGGTTTAGTCTTGGGAGGGTGCAAGTGTCTAGGAATTTACCAATTTCTTATAGATTTTTGGTTTTATTTCTGTAGAGGTGTTTATAGTATTCTCTGATGGTAGTTTGTATTTCCATGGGACTGGTGGTGGTATCACCTTTATCATTTTTTATTACATGTATTTGATTCTTCTCTCTTTTCTTCTTTATTAGTCTGGCTACTGGTCTATTTTCTTGATCTTTTCAAAGAAACAGATCTTGGATTCATTGATTTTTTTTTGAAAGGTTTTTTTTGTATCTCTATCTCCTTCAGTTCTCCTCTGATCTTAGTTATTTCTTGTCTTCTGCTAGGTTTTGAATTTCTTTGATCTTGTTCCTCTAGTTCTTTTAATTGTGACATTAGGGTGTGAGTTTTAGATCTTTCCTTGTTTCTTTTGTGGTCATTTAGTGCTATAAATTTCCCTCTACACACTGCTTTAAATGTGTCCCAGAGATTCTGGTATGTTGTATCTTCATTCTCATTGACTTCATAGGACCTCCTTATTTCTGCCGTCATTTTGTTGTTTATCCAGCAGTCATTCAGGAGCAGGATGTTCAGTTTTCATGTAGTTGTGTGGCTTTGAGTGAGTTTCTTAATCCTGAGTTCTAATTTGATTGCATTGCGGTCTGAGAGACTGTTACATCGGTACTTTTGCATTTGCTGATGAGTGTTTTACTTCCAATTACGTGGTCAGTTTTAGAATATGTATGATGTGGTGATGAGAAGAATGTATACTCTGTTGATTTGTGGTGGAGTTTTCTGCAGATATCTATTAGATCTGCCTGGTTCAGAGCTGAGTTCAAGTAATGTATATCCTTGTTAATTTTCTGTCTCATTGATCTGTCTAATATTGACAGTGGGGGGTTAGGTTTCTAACACCTGACAAATATTGACAGTTTGTAGGTTTCTAAGAACTTGCTTTATGAATCTGGGTGCTCCTGCATTGGGTGCATATATATTTAGGATAGTTAGCTCTTCTTGTTGTGTTGATCCTGTTACCATTATTTAATGCCCTTCTTTGTCTCTTTTGATTTTTGATGGTTTAAAGTCTATTTTATCAGAGACTAGGATTGTAACCTGTTTTTTTTTTTCTTTCCATTTTCTTGGTAAATCTTCCTCTGTCCCTTTATTTTGAGGCTATGTGTGCCTTTGTAGGTGACATGGGTCTCCTGAATACAGCACACTGATGGGTCCTGACTTTTTATCAAATTTGTAGTCTGTGTCTTTTAATTGGAGCATTTAGCCCATTTACATTTAAGATTAATATTGTTATGTGTGAATTTGATCCTGACATTATGATGCTAGCTGGTTATTTTGCCCATTAGTTGATGCAGTTTCTTCCTAATGTCAATTGTCTTTATACTTTGGTATGTTTTTGCAGTGGCTGGTATCAGATGTTCCTTTCCATGTTTAGTGCTTCTTTCAGGAGCTCTTGTAGGGCAGACCTGGTGGTGACAAAATCTCTCAGCAGTTGCTTCTCCATAAAGATTTTATTTTTCCTTTGCTTAGAAGCTTAGTTTGGCTGCATATGAAATTCTGGGTCAAAAATTATTTTCTGTAAGAATGTTGAATATTGGCCCCCACTCTCTTCTGGCCTGTAGGGTTTTTGCTGAGAGATCTGCTGTGAGTCTAATGGACTTCCCTTTGTGGGTATCCTGAGCTTTCTCTCTGGCTTCCCTTAGCATTTTTTCCTTCATTTCAACCTTGGTGAATCTGACCATTATGTGTCTTGGGGTTGCTCTTCTCAAGCAGTATTTTTGTAGTGTTCTCTCTATTTCCTGAATCTGAATATTGGCCTGCCTTGCTAGGTTGGGGAAGTTCTCCTGGATGATGTCCTGAAGAGTGGTTTCATTCTTCCCTTCACTTTCAGGTACACTGATCAAGCATAGATTTGGTCTTTTCACATAATCCCATATTTCTTGGAGACTTTGCTCATTTCTTTTCACTCTTTTTTCTCCTGTCATCTTGCTTTATTTCATTGAGTTTATCTTCAATCACTGATATCATTTCTTCTGCTTGTTTGATTCAGCTATTTAAACTTATGTATGCTTCACAAAGTTCTTGTGCTGTATTTTTCAGCCCCATCAGGTTGTTTATATTCTTTTCTCTGCTGGTTATTCTAGTTATCACTTAGTCTAACATTTTCTCAGGGTTCTTAGCTTCCTTGCATTGGGTTAGAACATTCTCCTTTAGCTCAGAGAAGTTTGTTATTATCCACCTTCTGAAGCCTGCTTCTGTCAATTTGTCAAACTCATTCTCCATCCGGTTTTGTTCTGTTGCTGGTGAGGAGTTGTGATCCCTTGGAGGAGAACAGGATTTCTGGTTTTTCGAATTTTCAGCGTTTTTGTGCTGGTTTCTTTTTATCTTTGTGGATTCATCTTCTTTTGGTCTTTGAGGTCAGTGACCTTTGGATGGGGTCTCTGAGTGGATGTCCTTTTTGTTGATGTTGAAACTATTTCCTTCTGTTAGTTTTCCTTCTAACAGTCAGGTTCCTCTGCTGCAGGTCTGCTGGAGTTTGCTAGAGGTTTACTACAGACCCTGCTTGCCTGGGAATCACCATCAGAGGCTGCAGGACAGCAAAGATTGCTGCTTGTTCCTTCCTCTGATAGCTTCGTCCCAGAGGGGTACCCAGCAGATGTCAGCCAGGGCTCTCCTGTATGAGGTGTCTCCCTATCAGGACACATGGGGTCAGGGCACCACTTGTGGTGGCAGTCTGTCCCTTATTAGAGCTGGAACGCTGTGTCGGGAAATCGGCTGCTCTCTTCAGAGCTGCCAGGCAGGGATGTTTAGGTCTGCTGTAGCTGTACCCACTACTGTCCCTTTTCCCAGGTATTCTGTCCCAGGAAGGTGGGGGCTTTATAATTCCCTGATGGGCTGCTGCCTTTTTTCAGAGATGCCCTGCCCAGCAACAATATCTAGTGAGATAGTGCATGCAGCTGCTAAGCTGTGTTGTGCTCCACCCAGCTCAGATTTCCCAGCAGCTTTGCTTACACTGTGGGATTGAAACCATTTACTGGAGTCTCAGCAATGGCAGATGACCCTCCCCCTACTGAGTCTAACGGGCTATGAGTCTGATGGACTTCCCTTTGTGGGTATCCTGACTTTTCTCTCTGGCTTCCCTTGGCATTTTTTCCTTCATTTCAACCTTGGTGAATCTGACTTTTATGTGTCTTGGGGTTGCACTTCCTGAGGAATATCTTTGTAGTGTTCTCTCTATTTCCTGAATTTGAATGTTGGTCTGCCTTGCTAGGTTGTTTGAACATCCCAGGTTGAGCTCAGACTGCTGTGCTGGCTGCAAGAATTTCAAGCCAGTGGATCTTAGCTTGTTGGTCTCAGTGGGGGTGAGACCTGCGGAGCCAGACCACTTGCCTCCCTCGCTTCGGCTCCCTTTCCAGGGGAGTGAATGGTTCTGTCTTACTGGTATGCTAGGTGCCACTGGGGTATTAAAAAAAAGGCTGCTGTGTCTACCTTGGTTTCTGCCCAAATAGCTGCCCAGTTTTGTGCTGGAAACCCAGGGCCCTGGTGGTGTGTAGATACTGGAAGGAATTTCCTGGTCTGCAGGTTGTGAAGGGAAAAGTGCAGTATCTGGGCTAGGGTGCAGGAAAAAGTCCGTAATGGCTTCCCTTGGCTAGGAGAGGGAGTTCCCTGGCCCCTGGCACTTCCCAGGTGAGGCGACACTCCACCCTGCTTAGGTTCACCTTCCTTGGGCTGCACCCATTGTCCAACCAATCCCAATGAGATCAACCAGGTACCTCAGTTGGAAATGGTGGAAATCACCTGCCTTCTGTGTCAGTCTCGCTGGGAGCTGTGCACTGGAGCTCTTCCTATTCTATCATCTTGCCCGGGTACCTGATTCTAAATATTTTAAGCTTTTCTACGAATTTTAGAGTCCTGTATTTTTCTAGTCCCATGGTGTAGTCTAAGATGTCATTTTAAAATATACTGCATTCAATGAAATTTAGAAATTTCTTTGTCCTTTAGGAAAATGATAAAAGAAGTAAGATTCTCTCAATATCAGGATCACTGTCACATGAGAAGCACTGGCTAGGCTGTGAATTAATCTAACAACAAATTCCTTCTCAAAAAAGTTACCAAATAACTATCTGCCAAATTGAAATTATGGAATGGGTTACATAATTGTGTATCTGAAAATAGCAAATTATGATTTGAGAAACAGAAGTTAAGCAACTTGATCTAATTGCCACCCTTTCTTGGCTTCCAATTCGGGCTTTACAGTATCATATATTATAAGAAATATGAGATAAATCTGTATTTATTAATAAAGCATCACTAAATATATTTTTTATTTATTGAAGATCTCCTATATATCATTTACTCTACCATGTCCTGCACATAAGGACCGTTTAAAGAGCCTGTAAAAGACACAGAAAAAAACAAACATGAAATTTCATAGATTGTAACACAATTTTAATTGATGTTTAAGAAAATGCTAGGGAAAGCACAGAGAAGGGAGTTCTAACTTTCATCATTCAGTTGGACTTGGATTGAACTCTAACATTTAATCATCTCAAAGAAGGGATTTTCTGAGCAACTATACTCAGTAAGAACACAGGTGCTAGTTAACTTATCTAAGATAATTCACTTCCTTTAAAGACTTTCCTATGTTAATTATTTTGTATCATCTGGCCTTGTTTCTAAACTGGGCTCTAAGATCTATGAGAGGAGAAACTGTCTACGGTGGTATTCACTGAATAAGAACACCATAAATATTTGTAAGCTGCGTATAAATAAATGGTGCTACTAAATCAAAAAGGGGGTTTTAAATCAATTATGCAAAATAAGTAAAATAGAACTTTTCAGAAAGGCATGGTTAGCAATTAGGTTGTCATGTTGTACATATACAATATATGTCAATATTTCTTTTGAAAGTTACTGTACCTGTTTTTTATTAACTCAGGCTGTTATTTTAACCAGTGAATCAGATTTTATGGACTGGTAGAGTGCATCTCCATTTCATGGTAATCGGCATCATTGAGGAACATTTGACTTTGATAGAAGAGTGTAAATTACCTAGGTAACTCTTTTTGTGCATTAAATACTACTCTAGTGACTTCAAAAGTTTCTATATCTCAAATACTGTGCGAAAGGAGGCCTATTAAGACCTATGCATTTGTCAGTGTGTTTTCATTTCTGCAGTGGGAACAGGTACCTTGGGGAGCATTCACAGAGGGAAAGATAAATCTGGATGATTTTTAAAGTTGAAGAACTGTGTTCTCTTATTCTGGAGATACTGAGGTAGCTGGGAAAAACATGAAGTGTAGGAATGAGGGGCCAATTCAGGAAAAGTTGGCATTATGTCAGTATCTGGAAAGTAAACTTTTAATGTCTGTCTTTCAGAAAGTAGTCTAAAATACCACCTACAGAGGAAATTAATTTTAGAGAAGAGTTCAGAAAGGATAAAGGAGATCATGGAGCTTCCTGAGTGCATAGTCATAATACTCTCACTTTGCTATCTTAGATAGATATTTGTCTGTATTTCTGAAATCTGAAAAAGAATCTATCTATCTATCTATTTATCTATCTGTCTATCTATATGTAAAGCTTGTTAAGCCCACAACAAAAGAAGGAAACTCATGCTATTTATTTTTGGTACACTGTAAATCAGTATGCAAAAGCCACAACTAAAGTAGGAAACCTAAGTTAGTCTGTACCGTTACAAACCTCTAGTGTTTTTGGTTTGCAGATCATAGAATGGCATTATGACAAGGCTGATTAAAATTCACCCTGGCTTTGAGCACCTCAGTTTGTTCGTCTCAGCTAAGTTTCTTATGTTTCTAAGGAATATTATTCTATTTGAAAACACCTTTCAAATATATATTTATGGGTTGTTTTGAGGCTATTTAGTCCCAAAGAATAGGTTAGCTTAGATGTTTTGCTATTGTTTTATCTCACTGTTTTAATAACATCCATTTTATTTATTTAATATTTAAACACCTATCTTATTAAAAAAAACTCCTGCTATTATTACAGCTTTGAAGTGTCTATCATAGCGCTAGGTATTTTGTGTATATTATTAGCAAAATCACAATTTTCCTACAAGGTAGCTGTTGACACTGCTTTCTTTTTCTGGCTCAGAAAGTTTAGATGTTGGGAACATAAAGAATTTTTATCTCTGTCTTACCATCTATCCACCAACCCTTTCTCTGTTTCCTCTTTTTCCCCTAGAAAACAAGACAATTTATTTTACTTCCCTTGAATTATATAAAAATTAGTACGAATTCTATAATTAGTGTTGATTCCAACAATAATTAATTAGTCACGAGTGAGATTGTAGTTTTAATTTTGTTAGCAAGAATGTGGGCCACTTTAACTGAATTTTTTAAGGTGCAAATCAAGATGTTCATTGATCCAAAGTGGTATGTGGAGTTATCTGCACTGCTCTGAGCATTTTAGAATATTAATGGAAATTTGGAACTAAATTGCTTAACTATTTCAACTGTACAACATGTATTCCCACTATTTGTAATTATAGAGTTTATTATTTTAAGATGCAGAGGGTAACAGAGGAGGGAGAAATATGGATGACCAGCATCTTTTCACAGATGAACACGGTGCATTATATTCCAAGAAGAAGGATTGCTAACTTTGAGTTCACCATCATTTATGCTCTCAGAAAATTCAGTCAGCTTCTGGGAAACATTTACAGCTTTTAGCATGCTTTCAAATTTTTAACTAGATATCCTCTGTTTGAAAAAAATGTAGCACTTGGGATAATCCATTTTGAGAGTAACAAGGGCTAAGCCTTTCTAAGAACTCTGTTCTCAACCCTGGAATCTTATGAGGCACACGGCAGGCACGCAGTAATTATTTAGTGAATAAATTAATTATATTTAAATATTTTACATCTTCCTTTCAAACCCACAGAAGAGACCACAGGCTTCCCCCAGAGGGATTCCTTCACTTTGAATGGTAGTTTCCAGAGTCTTACAGCTGACCTGCGTTTGCATTAGTGTTATACCTCTTGCTGAAAATTCCTAGAACCATTTTTTAAACCTTTCTGTATTTTTATACTTTTGTGCTTAACATCTCCAATTTACGTCATGTATATATCTAATTTCCATATTATAACCTGGTTCACAATTTTATCTTTTGTGTCTAAGCTTAGTTGGTTTGATATACTGCGATATCTTAATTCTGAACTCAAGGAGGGTTAAAAAAAATGCCTGACAAACTTCAGGCTGCACCAAGAACAATATTCCAGGTAGTTTTGCATGTGATGCACAATTTTTACCAGCTTTTTTTCTTTTAAGTCAAGGTTGAGATGTAATGCTTCAACACACAGTTGTTCAAAAAGGTAGTTAATTATGTTTATTAGTACTTAAACTTAGTTTTTGTAAAGTGCACTTAAAATACCAGGTTCTATAACACGATATTTGCTAACAAAATACGCAGTGTTATAAAAGTAGCCTGCACATAAATTATTTATTACCTTCAAGAATGCAAATGACTGGCATAGTTTGACCATTGATCTTTTCAGTAGTCATGAGAAGCAGATACTGACAGGAAATAAGTGGGCTTCAAGTATAATTTGGTCTTATTACTGTGAGAGAAATTATAAAGATAATTATCAAAGGTTGGATATCACAAATTAAGCTCATAGGTTCCTTTTAATGTGGCCCCATGCATGTGGCTATCTAAAACTTATTCTCAACCTTAGCTTAGAGTAGAACCATCCGTGAAGCTTTAAAATAATTCTTTTTTTTTTATTATTATACTTTAAGATCTGGGGTACCTGTGCAGAACGTGCAGGTTTGTTACATAGGTATACATTTGCCATGGTGGTTTGCTGCATCCATTACCCTGTCATCTACATTAGGTATTTCTCCTAATGCTATCCCTCCCCTGTCCACCAACACCCTGCTATTCCTCCTATAGAGCCCAACCCCAATAGGCCCTGGCATGTGATGTTTCCCTCCCTGTGTCCATGTGTTCTCATTGTTCAACATCCACTTATGAGTGAGAACATGCGATGTTTGGTTTTCTGTTCTTGTGTCAGTTTGCTGAGAATGATGGTTTCCAGATTCATCCATGTCCCTGAAAAGAACATGAACTCATCCTTTTTTATGGCTGCATAGTATTCCATGGTGTATATGTGCCACATTTTCTTTATCCAGTCTATCATTGCTGGGCATTTGTGTTGCTTCCAAGTCTTTGGTATTGTGAACAGTGCCGCAGTGAACATACATGTACATGTGTCTTTATAAGAGAATGATTCATAATCCTTTGAGTATATACCCAGTAATGGAATTGCTGGGTCAAATGGTATTTCTGGTTCTAGATCCTTGAGGAATTGCCACACTGTCTTCCACAATGGCTGAACTAATTGACACTCCCACCAACAGTGTAAAAACATTCCTATTTCTCCCCATCCTCTACAGCATCTGTGTCTCCTGATTTTTTAATAATCACCATTCTAACTGGCATAAGATGGTTTCTCAATGTGGTTTTGATTTGCATTTCTCTAATGACCACTGATGATGAGCTTTTTTCCATCTGTTTGTTGGCTCCATAAGTGTCTTCTTTTGAGAAGTGCCTGTTCATGTCCTTCACCCACTTTTTGATGTTTTTTTTTTTCTTGTAAATTTGTTTAAGTTCTATGTAGATTCTGGTTATTAGCCCTTTGTCAGATGGGTAGATGGCAAAAATGTTTTCCCATTCTGTTGGTTGCTGGTTCACTCTAATGATAGTTTCTTTTGCTCTGCTGATGCTCTTTAGTTTAATTAATTCTATTTATCCATTTTGGATTTTGTTGCCATTACTTTTGGTGTTTCAGTCAGGAAGTCCTTGCCCATGCCTATGGCATAAATGGTATTGTCTAGGTTTTCTTCTAGGGTTTTTATGGTGTCAGGTCTTACATTTAAATCTTTAATCCATCTGGAGTTGGTTTTTGTATAAGGAGTAAAGAAGGGATCCAGTTTCAGCTTTCTGCATATGGCTAGCCAGTTTTCCCAACATCATTTATTAAATAGGGATTCGTTTCCCCATTCCTTGTTTTTGTCAGGTTTGACAAAGATCAGATGGTTGTAGATGTGTGACATTATTTCTCAGGCCTCTGTTCTTTTCCATTGGTCTATATCTCTGTTTTGGTCAGTATCATGCTGTTTTGATTACTGTAGCCTTGTAGTGTAGTTTGAAGTTGGGTAGCATGATGCCTCCAGCTTTGTTTTTTTTGCTTAGGATTGTCTTGGCTATGTGAGCTCTCTTTCAATTCCATAGGAAGTTTAAGGTGATTTTTTTCCAGTTCTGTGAAGAAAATCAGTGGTAGCTTGATGGGGATAGCATTGAATCTATAAATTACTTTGCGCAGTATGGCCATTTTCACAATATTGATTCTTCTTAACCATGAGCATAGACTGTTTTTCCATCTGTTTGTGCCCTCTCTTATTTCCTTGAGCAGTGGTTTGTAGTTCTCCTTGAAGAGGTTCTTCACATCCCTTGTTAGTTGTATTCTAGGTATTTTATTCTGTTTGTAGCAATTTTGAATGGAAGTTCACTGATGATTTGAGTGAACTTATTGGTGTTATTAGTGTATAGGAATGCTTGTGATTTTTGCACATTGATTTTGTATCCTGAGACTTTGCTGAAGTTTCTTGAGCTTAAGGAGATTTTTGGCTGAGAAAATGGGGTCTTCTAAATATACATTGATGTCGTCTGCAAATAGAGACAATTTGACTTCATCTCTTTCTAACTGAACACCATTTATTTCTTTTTCTTGCCTGATTACCCTGGCCAGAACTTCCAATATTATGTTGAATAGGAGTGGTGAGAGAGGGCATCCTTGTCTTGTGCTGCTTTTCAAAGGGAATGCTTCCAGTTTTTGCCCAACTAGCATAATTTTGGCTGTGGGTTTGTCTTAATAGCTCTTCTTAGTTTGAGATACATTCCATCGATACCTACTTTATTGAGAGTTTTTAGCATAAAGAACTATTGAATTTTGTCAAAGGCCGTCTCTGCATCTATTGAGATAATCATGTGGTTTTTGTCACTTGTTCTGTTTATATGATGGATTATGTTTATAGATTTGCTTATGTTGAAACAGCCTTGCATCTTAGGGATGAAGCTGACTTCATTGTCATGGATAAGGTTTTTGATGTGCTGTTGGATTTGGTTTGCCAGTATTTTATTGAGGATTTTTGCATCAATGTTCATCATACATATTGATCTGAAGTTTTCTTTTGCAGTTGTGTCTCTGCCAAGTTTTTGTATGATATTGGTCTCATAAAATGAGTTAGGGAGGATTCCCTATTTTTGTATTGTTTGGAATAGTTTCAGAAGACATGGTGCTAGCTCCTCTTTGTACCTCTAGTAGAATTTGGCTGTGAACCTGTCTGGTCCTCGACTTTTTTTGGTTGGTAGGTTATTAATTGCTGCCTCAATTTCAGACCTTGTTATTGGTCTGTTCAGGGATTTGACTTCTTCCTGGTTTAGTCTTGGGAGGGTGTAAGTGTCCAGGAATGTATCCATTTCTTCTAGATTTACTAGTTTATTTGCATAGAGGTGTCTGTAGTAAACTCTGGTGGTAGTTTATATTTCTGTGGGATCGGTGGTGATATCTACTTTATCATTTTTTGTTGGATCTATTTGATTCTTCTCTCTTCTTTATTTTGTTGATCTTTTCAAAAACATTTAGTGCTATAAATTTTTCTCTACACACTGCTTTAGATGTGTCCCAGAGATTCTGGTATATCGTGTCTTCATTCTCATTGGTTTCAAAGAACATCTTTATTTCTGCCTTCATTTCATTATTTATCCAGTAGTCATTCAGGAGCAGGTGTTCAGTTTTCATGTAGTTGTGTGGTTTTGAGTGAGTTTCTTAATCCTGAGTTCTAATTTGATTGCACTGTGGACTGAGAGACTGTTATGATTTCCCTACCTTTGCACTTGCTGATGAGTGTTTTACTTCAATTATGTGGTCAATTTTAGAATCGGTGCAATGTGTCACTGAAAAGAATATATATTCTATAGATTTGGCATGGAGAGTTCTGTAGATTTCTATTAGGTCCACTTGGTCCACATATGAGTTCAAGTCCTGGATATCCTTGTTAATTGTCTATCTCATTGATCTAATATTGACAGTGGGTTGTTAAGGTCTCCCACTGTTATTGTGTGGGAGTGTAAGTCTCTTTGTAGGTCATTAGGAACTTGCTTTATCTATCTGGGTGCTTCTGTATTGGGTGCATATATATTTAGGATAGTTAGCTCTTCTTGTTGCTTTGATCCCTTTACCATTATGTAATGCCCTTGTTTGTTTCTTTTGATCTTTGTTGGGTTAAAGTATGTTTTATCAGAGACTAGGAT
Source organism: Cacajao melanocephalus (assembly GCA_963573385.1). Taxonomy (NCBI): domain Eukaryota; kingdom Metazoa; phylum Chordata; class Mammalia; order Primates; family Pitheciidae; genus Cacajao; species Cacajao melanocephalus. Next base: position 115,905 of record CAUYLG010039613.1, read on the forward strand.
TGCAACCCCTGCTTTTTTTTTTCTTTGCTTTCCATTTGCTCAGTAAATCTTCCTCCATCCCGTTATTTGGAACCTATGTGTGTCTTTGCACGTGAGATGGGTGTCCTGAATACAGCACACCAATGGATCTTTAGTCTGTATCCAATTTGCCAGTGTCTTTTGATTGGGGCATTTAGTCCATTTACATTTAAGATTAAGATTATGTGTGAATTTGATCCTGCCATTTTGATGCTAGCTGGTTGTTTTGCCTGTTAATGTGGTTTCTTCATAGTGTCGATGGTCATTACAATTTGGTATGTTTTTGCAATGGCTGTACCAGTTGTTCCTTCTATGCTTAGTGCTTCCTTGAGGAGCTCTTCTAAGGCAGGCCTGGTGGTGAGAGAATCTCTCAGCAGTTGCTTCTCTTTAAAGGATTTTATTTCTCTTTCACTTATGAAGCTTAGTTTGGCTGGATATGAAATTCTAAGTTGAAAATTATTTTCTTTCTTTAAGGATGTTGAATATTGGCCCCTAGTCTCTTTTGGCTTGTAGGGTTTCTGCCAAGAGGTCTGCTGTGAGTCTGATGGGCTTCCCTTTGTGGGTAACCTGACCTTTCTCTCTGGCTACCCTTAGCATTTTTTCCTTTGTTTCAACCCTGGTGAATCTGATGGTTATGTGTCTAGGGTTGCTCTTCTCGAGGAGTATCTTTATGGTGTTCTCTGTATTTCCTGAATTTGAATGTTGCCCTGCCTTGCAAGGTTGGGGAAGTTCTCCTGGATGATATCCTGAAGAATGTTTTCCAATGTGGTTTCATTCTCCCAATCACTTTCACGTACACTGATCAATGGTAGATTTGATCTTTCACGTAATCTCGTATTTATTGGATGCTTTGTTTATTTCTTCTCACTCTTTTTTCCTCTAATCTTTCCTTCTTGCTTTATTTCATGAGTTGATCTTCAATCTCTGATATACTTTCTTCTGCTTGCTCAGTTTGGCTACTCAAACTTGTGTATGCTTCACCCAGTTCTTGTGCTATGTGTTTCAGCTCCTTCAAGTCATTTCTTCTCTGTGCTAGTTACTCTAGTTAGTATTTCATCTAACCTTTTTTCATGGTATTTAGCTTCCATGAATTTTGTTATAACATGCTCCTTAAGCTCAGAGAAGTTTGTGAAGCCTGATTCTGTCAGTTTATCAAACTCATTCTCCATCCTATTTTGTTCCCTTGCTGGTGAGGAGTTGTGATTCTTGATGGAGAAGAAGCATTCTGATTTTTGGAGATTTCAGCCTTTTTACCTCATTCTTTCCCATTTCTGTGGATTTATCTACCTTTGGTCTTTGAAGTTGGTGACTTTCAGATGAGTTCTCTGAGTGGATCGCGTTTCTGTTGATGTTGAAACTATTTCTTTCTGTTTGTTAGTTTTCCTTCTAACAGGCCCCTCTGCTGTAGGTCTGTTGGGGTTTGCTGGAGGTCCACTCCAGACCCTGCTTGTCTGGGAATCACCCACAGTGATTGATTCCCAGAATAGCAAAGATTGCTATAGCTTTGCTAGCTGCAGAATAGCAAAGATTGCTGCCTGTTCCTTCCTCTGGTAGCTTCGTCCCAGAGGGGTACCCACCAGATGCCTGCCAGAGCTCTCCTGTCTGAGGTGTCTCCCAGTCAGTATACACGGGGATCAGGGAGTCAGTTGAGGCACTCTGTCCCTTATCAGAACTGGAGCACTGGGCTGAGAGATCTGTTGCTTCCTTCAGAACTCCACTGGAAATGCGGAGATTACTTGCCTTCTGTGTCACTCTAGCTGGGAACTGCAGACCGGAGCTGTTCCTATTCAGCTGTCTTGGCAGAAATCCGTGCTTTTAAATAGTTCCAATGGGTAGTTCTCAACTCCATAGGTTGTGATAGATCCACTCTGGGGTGGAAACTGAACGTTGATTTTTTTTTTTCAACAAGTGATCCTAAAATGTGTAATAATGGTTAATAATCTCTGAAACACTCAAAAGCAGGTTTCTGTCTCACCTAAAACTGTTGGATTAAGGAGTGTATTATTCAAAACAGAACTGAAACTGTAAATACTTTGAACCTAAAATAAGCAATGCAAGCAGTTATGTAGTAGTGCACTGCTGTTTTTTATTGTTTCTTGCCTAGGCAACATGCTCTGCATTTATTACCAAGTCTAAGATGATTAGATATCCATCAATGGCAGCCTCTGAATAGCAAAAAGAGAAAGCTAATTTTAAAATTAATTTCACAAATGAATTTTAAAATACTTTAGAAGTCCTATTTCACTACACCTTCTTACTTTCAATTACAAATAAAGTTTAAAAATCTATATGAAAAGTAAAGCACAGTGATATTTTCCCCCATAACCTATCGTGTAACAGCTTTAATACAAGAAATCTCAGGAAAAATGAGTGATAAATTATTGACAGGATCAAGAAATCTCATTTCCATTTGTAAGTCAATTTTCCCAAATTTATATTTCCATTTACTATTAAAAATAGTCTTTGTTCTTGAATTAAATGTCTGACCCAACTGCCAGTTAGCTTCATTTTCCTTTGCTGATTTCACAGATTAATCAATGTAGGGCTTATTTTCACACTGGGAAAATAATCATTGAAGCTCCTTAACACCAAATGAATACATTTGTGTTCTGCAATTGACTTGAAGTGAGGCACTCAAATGACCTAGAATATGGCACAAAATTTCTTTTTGCTTTCATTCATTTCAAGATGATACTGTATTAATATTATCCTCTTTGCTTCCACACAGCTGTCATCTAAAATGCCACTAAAGAATGGATGCATAATTAGCTCTTCAGTTCATACATTAAATACGTTTTAATAAATAGCTCTTTTCTCAAGAAGAGAATATTGCTGTCCATTCTTAGCTATCAATCTCAGAGAGAACTGAGAGGGTATTTTTATGTGAAGCATTGCTTAGCTAAGCTAATGTAGGCACTGTATTTAAAATGTAGCCTTACTGAATTATAAGCTATTCAGACTTATCTGAAACAATTATAGTGATTCTGATAAATTAGAAAATATTTTTAAAATGAAGAAACTGATTTGGAATTCCTGTAAGTCAAATATTCACGCTCCAAAAACAAATTCAAATTATCAGAAATGTAATATTTAAATATTAATTTATAGCCAATTTAAAATCAATTAAATATTTAATAAATACCAATGCATTAAACATTAATTTTTATAGGTAAGATAATTATATTTTAATAAAATTCATTTGCAATTTTAATATTTAAATTTTATATTTACGTTATCAGCAAGATAGTTTAATATTAAATTATCTGCAAATATCCTGAATAATTTAACTGTGATAAAACCTAAAATAATACATTATTTTCTCAAAGTCAACATACTTATTATTTCAGTGATAAAATTTTGGCCCAAAAAAGACAAATACGATTTCAGTTTTTATACACAAAAACATCATTAAGTATGAAGATTCAGAATGAAGTGTCCCACTGAAGGACTTAATTTTTATTTCTGCTAACTTATTTTAAATAATTTCTGGAAGAAGTCTAAGAGTCTTTCTTTGGCATGAAAGACACTGTCATTCGGGAGAGCATTCCTTCTTCCTTCCCAGTCCTTCACTTGCCCCCACAGTTCTTCCAGCCAGTGTGGGCTGGAAAGGAAGGTGTCTGAGACAGCTGACTGTAAGACTCCTCACATAACTCTCCAAGTCTGGTGGGGGTTGCCAGGTGAAAATGGAGGCTATTAGGTTTGTAAAAATACAGACATTCCATTGGAATTTTGTACCACTACCCATGATACAACTATAATGTAACAGAGAGGAGCTAGTGATTTAGAATGGAAGTGAATGAATAACTGGAGATATGAGATTTACATTTTTGAATAACCATTATTGATTTAAAAATTATATACCATTGATTAAAGATAAGCTATAAATGGATAATAGTTAATATGTGAAGTATGGACAGTTAATGAAAATCAATATTTGACTTTTGTGGGTCCTCATTACTGCTCAATGTATGTATTTACATTTTATCATCTGCCTATTTGTATATTTTATTATGAGCAACTGATCACCAACTACCTAGTATCTAATATACTACATAATACCTAACACCACAATCTGAGTGCACATGGTGCATATTAATTGGGCTGCAAGGTATGGTGCTGAGCTCTTACTATTCTTTGTCCTCTGACTTTGTCCTTGCTCTGTTGCCTGCATAGGATGTGAGAGCATGAGGATTCTCAAAATTCAAATCTTATGATATGGATCTACAGCAAGTACTTTATTCTTTGGTTATGCAAAAAGAATAAAATTTAGTAAAATAGGTAAATAAAAGTTATTAGGTGAAAATTTCTGCCTAATTAATATCTTCCTTATGTTGTTCAGTCAAATCCCTTTCTATATTTTCCTTATTACTTTGTTATGAAGAATTTACTGACTACTTTTTATGTGCAGAAAATTTCCTGTTGGCAAATGGTAATTTCGCCACGAATGAAACTTAGTGCTTATGGGCAGGTAGAACTCCTAAAGTGGATCATTTCTCTGTAGACTTTACTACAACTGGAGAACCAGACTACAAAGAAAGTACAATGTAAGACTCACGGGATTATAGAGGTGAGTCCTGGCCCTCCTGACCACAGCCCCTGTATTTACACACTTTTTTCAATAGCATTACATGGTATTGACATTTCAAAATGTAAATAATTCAGAAATAGAAATCTCATCTCTTATCACCAACTATCCTGCCAAATATAATCAAATTTATCCTTTCCACTGATTTCAGTGCACGTAATTCTGTAAAGCCCATGAGCATGAGTTTCCTCAAACTGATGTATCAAATGTAAAAAATAATGATTGCATTTTGCAAGTAAAAATTCAGTTTTTCAAAAAGTCATTACTTGCAAATAATAAATGCCTTCTCATCAGAACATAAGCTTGAAGATATTGTTCACTACAATATCTCCGAGACTGAGAACAATGGTTTACATGTGTTAGCCATTCAGTAAATATTTGTTCAATGAGTAATGTTCTCAGGACTTGTATAAAATTATTACATAACATGGTTTAAAATCTGGTGCAGTTTTTTTTATATGTAGGTGTAAGTTCCTCAACACTAAATGTCCACCTCGTACAGATATGCATCAATACCTATATGTAAATTTTCAGTGAATTAAAGAAAGGCCGAGTTTGTGTTTTATTCATGGATCATCCTGAGTAACCAATTGTACAAGGCTCTGGCCTGAATCCTATATAATTAAGAATCCGCATGGAACAAGAGAAATATAGTTATTACTGTGTTGAACTCAAAGAGTGCAGCAGGGACAGGTGTAGATGCCCTAAGATCCTAGGCAGTCTCACATCTCAGCCTGGCTGGCCCCCTGGTGTGGCTTTGGAGACATCCTGGGTTTTAGATGGTAGTGTTTTTATGAAATACCATCTGATGCCTCTGACCTCTTCCTTCCAACGAATGGAAAATACGTAAGGAACAAAATTAAAGCTATACTTCCTAAAGCAGCTTACCAACTGAGCCCGATTTGTGCAGACTTGTTCATCACTTATATTTCTGTGAAATAATTTCTGAAAAGTATGTTAATTTGTTTTGGAAAATAGTTCTATCTTCCATAGCAGCAAAAGATTAGGTTAATTTGGTTAGTGCTAGATAATCATGGATTTGGGAGAGAGTAAGCCTGGTGCTCATTTTGGATTAATTATTTACTTTTTCCTATAAAATAGTATAAAAGATCTCCTTCCCCTTAAAATAGTGAAATAGCAAGTGATAGCATTTTAAGAAATCCAAATTTAGGAAAGATTCAGGATTTAAAAAGGAAGCTGAACATCTTTCCTCTAAAGAAACTCAGGTTTAAAGTACAACATCCTGATCTTTTTACCAAGTTTACTGAACCCTACTCCTGCCTCCTGACAAAATAACCAACCAATCAAATAAATAAATAAATAAATAAATAAATAAATAAATAAATAAAACACACTTGGATTCACATTCTTGTTCTGTCACTGGCAAATTGTTGAACTAAGGCAAGGTACTTAATGCTCTGAGTCTTATATTGTCATCATCTGCATTTTTCAGGTGAGAAACTAAGTATGCATCCCAAAGTCTTATCTGTTTCCCATCCTTCTCTAGAGGATTCTAATGGGGTTAGAGTATACAAATAGATAGATGTATAATTTCTATAAGGATTACTCCTGCAATTGCTAATCCTTATCATAAATGCTTAATATGGAGCCATAATAGGTACTCCGTGTGTGGTAGCATCAATTAATAGGTATTCCAACCACTGATGAGAATACAAGAACAGAGCGCAGTCTCACAGCCAACTCTCACATTGACTTCAACTTTGTTGTTCAGTTTCCTCATAAAAATAGAGAAAAAAATACTGAATATTTCTATTTGTTATAAAGAAATAAATACAAAATGTCTGTAATCAGCTTATGCTTGGCAATAATTATGGTGGTGGCTTATTTTTCTCCTCCTACTTCCGGGCTTCACCTTGTGTTAGTTTATGACTGGTTTAGGGGAGAGTACTCTTCCTCCTTTCCTCTCCACATCAGGACGTGCCCTTCACCATCCTGATGCAGCATCATATGAAGTCCCAAACATAGTCTCCTTTAGTCTTCCCCATAGAGAGGAGCAAAGTGAACTTGGTATTATTTAATTTATCCATTTTTGTTAGAGACGGAGTCTCACTCTGTTGCCTGGGCTGGAGTGCAGGGGTAGTTGTCACAGGCATGATCATTGCACAATTATAGCTTCAAACCTGGGCTGAAGCAATTCTCCTGCCTCAGCCTCTGGAGTAGCTGGGACTACAGGCATGCACCAAAGCCCAGCAGCCTTGGTATTATTTTAATACAAATTCAAGACTATTAATATTTAAATGAGTGTCATTTTTCAAAGTGGTCAGCTGGTGATGCCATGTATGTATTTTAAGGAATCACAAACTATGTCTCAAAAGTGACGTACTGTATTAATATATTTTAGAAACTCAATAGATCTTAACAATATAATTATGATTTTTAAAGTGGTATTTTAATTAAGGAATGTCTTTTTAAATGAATTAATTTTATAGACTGGCATCCTTATTGACTATCAGTTCTTATGAGCCAAGCATTATTTGGCTATGCATGCTAGAAAAATAATTTGAGAGTTACTTTATAATAACAATTTCTGCCTTTAAAATTTATAAATATTTCAAATATATATAACTCTGAGATCTTTTGACAGCAGAAAAGACACAATATTGTTGCCAAATCAATGAGTCAGACAATGAACACAGTTAAACATATAAGACACTATTCAGAATGATCACTGTTGCTGTTGAAAATGATTTATGATTGTGATTAATTGCTTTTACAATTTTGATCAAAATTGATGTGTCTAATTTTGTGGTACTAGCTGTGTAAGTCAAATCTCACCCTGGATTTACATAAATCAATTTAGTCTAGACTTCTGGAAAAACTAGGGGGAGAAAGATGGAAATAATTTTCGAGTTGTCAGTGACTGATGGATGTTCTGATTTCACAGTTTTAGTAAAGAAAAGGTCTTACCGTAGCTGTCATAGGCATCCTCACTTACTCCATGACCATAGTCATAGTACTCAGGCACACTGCAACAAATTTAGACAGCAATCAATGTTACTATAATTACGAAGAATCAACCCAGAAACTTATATGGACTTCGCAGGCAGAATGTGTGCTGAGGTAATATTCCAGGAACCTCAAGGCATAAAACACAATCCTTAATAAATCTTCAGTAACAAAAACACAGGTTATTGACAAGGAGTGCTATGATTTTTTAAAATGCCACCTCAGTATTTCTTTATCTCTATCCTCCAATTTGATAAATCAGACTTTCCCTGAAACACAAGTGTAACACTTCGGAATTTGTCAAGAAGAGAGTTATAAAAGGTCTCTTTCCAAGAAAAAGTGCTAAGATGACAATCTGGTCAATCATGTATGACTTTTAATGCTGTTATCTTAAGAAATATGCATCATTTTTTCATTTGGAAACAAACTGTATTTATACTGCCCTCTGTACCTTTCACATCATGTGTGTGCACTCCTCAAATATATAAGCTCTTTTGTTTCACCCAGTACTTTACTAGATGCTTCCACATTTCCATAACTGTCAAAAAGATGCTCTTCCTTCATTTCTTACTCAAAGCACACTCTTCCCCTGACTCACTCTGCTACCCCTTTACAATTGTCCTCACTGTTTCCTGTAGCATCAGCTTCCCTCTTTAAGGCATAATATCTACTAGCATCCCAGAGTCTTACGTCTTATCCTTAAGAAGCTTCCCTCACCCACATATCTCCTTCTAGCAACTATCCCATCTCTTGAAAAGAAGTGACTCTACTCATTCTTTTCACTGACTCTTCCTCCATATGCATTTGAAGATGCTCAATCAGGCTGTTGTTCCACTAAAACAGCTTTTGACAAGATCTCAACATTTTCACATTCAATGGTCAAGACTTAGTCTTCATTTTACTTTAGCACCATTTAACTCAGTTGATTATTTCATGATTCTGCAAACACTTCACTTGCTTCTGAGATCTCCTCTTTCATGGGTCTTCTAATGAACTTTATTTCTTCATTCTTCTCTATGGGTACCTTCTCATTTTTCCCATCACTTAATCCTGGTGAGTGCTAGGGCTCAGTTATTAGAATGCTTGTCTTCTTTTCTTTTCATACTTACTCCCTGGGCAGTCTCATCTGGTCTGAATGTTCTATCTAAGAGCAAATTCACTTCAACTTGCAGAATATATTCAGAATCTGAACATGTCTAAACATATCTCCAGCTATCACTGAGCTAAAGTTATTGCTATCTCTTATTTGAGTACACTATTCTTCTAAGTGGTCTGTATGCAATGATTGCTCTGTTTCTATTATCTATGTAGCAAAGTCATTCTTATAGAAGTAAGTTAGATCATATTAGCTCTCTACTCAACATTCTTCAATAGCTTCCCATATTCTTTAGGAGAAAAAGAAAAAAATTCTTATTTTGCCTGCACCATTTGCCCCTGCCCTGCCGTAGTATTTCTCAGACCCCATGCTCTCTTTCTCCCTGCTCACTCACCCTACTCAGGGTTCTCTGGGCTCCTAGATACTCTCTGAACACGACAAACACATTACTGTCTCAGAACTGTTTCACTTGCTATTTCTCATCCCTGAAACGTGCTTTTTCTATATATCCAATTGTCTCTTTTCTCATTCTTGCAGCGCTCACTCAAATGTCACTTATGAGAGGTTTTCCTGATCAATCTATTTAGACTAGAGTCCTCTGATCAATCTGTTTAGACTAGGACCCACCCACCCCTACCTTGCTTTGCCCATCTTAGCATTCACTGATCACCACCATACGTATTATATAAACAAACACCCATTTGCTTATTCATTTATTGGTTATTGCCCACTTCTAGAATATAAACTTCTTGGTATAGAAAATTGGGCTCTCGTTTATTCACTTGCTCTCATTGTTCCAAGCAGATTTTCTAGAACAATGTTTGGCACATAACAGCTGCTCAGTGGGTATTTATAGGGCAATAGAATAAACTGCTCACAGGAAGATCAGACACCATTTAAATAAGTAGCCTAATAAAACCAAGTCACAATTTAAAAATAACATGAAAAAGTAAAAATTAGTGTAATTTAATTTGTATTGGGCTAATTCATATATTTTTAATCTTATTGAGGGATATATAAGTATTGATGATACATTATATTTTCCTTCAAATTCACTTCTTGGTTTAAAGTTAGATATCAATCATTGCCCCCTATATCAATCTTAATTTATGAGTTATCTCAAGGTCAACAATTCATTTTAAGTACATGAAAGTATATCAAGACAATGGCTGAATATCAAATACAAAATTGTATAAGGGCTGAGGGTAGGAGATAGATGCCAAAGGGTTAGGATGGAAGGAAAGACAGAAAGACCTAAAATTACATGTTCTCCAAATGCGGTTACCATTATCCCTCAAAGCGATTCCATGGGTCTCATTATTTTAAGTACTTTTGATTTTATTGATTGATAAAGGAAGAAAAACAAAAATAAAAGTCTATATTTTAGAGATAAAAAGAGAGGACTTTGGTCCTCATTATCTTCCTTTAACTCAATTTATAATGCATGCACTTCAATTTAAGTGTGAAGAAGCTAAAAAAAAAATTGCCTAGCTCAGCTCACACTACCCAACATGTTTATGTTCAAACTGTCTAAAAAACATGTGGTGATGTGTTTTCCCCATCCTTCTAATGACTTGAGATTGTAGAGGGCTAACATGATTGGCTGGAATCTGGATGTGTATCTCTTCTTTTACATACTTGTCATGATAGAAATGATGCAACCCAACTCAGAGTCCTCTTATAGGTATAGCCAACTCCTGAGAGTTGTTATATTGATTCCTTAAATGATCAAGAAGTGGCCACCATGAGAAAATAATTTAACAAGCAGCATTCTCACTTACAGCAATGTAGAGGAAAATGCTGGCATTGAGGGAAGCTTATCCCTGCATTTGTCATCATCGATACATTTTCTGTGAGTAAGCCTCTGATCATGTTCTCCAAAGTGTGCTGTGTGAAGACCAGTAGCTCTGTAACAGCATCTAGAGGCATTAATATGTTTCTCAATTTTTATTTTAACTAAGAGAGAGAAAAAGAACAGTAGTGGGAGAGAATATGACAGAGAAGCACGGTTATTGTCTATCGTAAGTGACACATACACACCAAGAGGGAATTTTAATTATCTGAACTCTAAAAAAGGGGAGAACAGAATATACAAGATATTTGTAAAATAACGGACAATGGAAGATAATGGAAAATGATGTATAATAATCAGAATGGACTCTGCTAGAGTCGATACCTCAGATTATTAAAATATAGCTTCTCATTTCTTCCACAGATAAATGTTTACTTGGACAAACAGCTGCACTAATAGTGAATACACCTTTTCATCTAACTGTGCCACCCTTTCAGCTACATGTGCCTTTGTGACTAAATTAGAACACAGGTGATGTCTGCAGAGATAGGAGTGGAAATCAAGATCCTTTCCCATTATGAATAATCTCCTCATCCTGGGCTTGTGCACCTTTACTTTCTCAGTTTGTACAAGGCATTCGGTGTGATGATCTAGTGTCTACCATGCAAATAAAGACAATGCCTTAAGAAGTCATAAGTTGCAACACGGGAGGTACCTCTTCCTCTAAATGATCACATGGAACAGACTTACTTTACACTACTGCTTGCCTCAGGGATTTTTAAGAGAAAAATACATTTAAAAATACTATTTGAATCACTGAATTTTGAGTGTCTGTTACAACACATTAGATGAATACAGAAATCGCTATGTAGAAATGTGGAAATGCCATTTAAATCCCAAACTTCAGGGCATTAGCTTAGTGATAGGGAGGCGGGTGCAAATAAAAAATACTTTAGGGTAGATAACTGAGGTCCTTGTTATACCACTGCCTCTGACAACTTGGAAAGTGGGCTATGGGCCTGGATATACTTTGCTAGAGAAAAATGTTGAACAAAGCCCAACAACTATTGGTAATCCTTGCTATTTTTTAAAAAGGTTTATAAAATATAAGAACTCAAATAAGGGTCATTTTGCAAGATGAAGCAAAAGTGAATAGAAATTTACTAAGAGAGGCTATCTTTTTCTGATTTATTTGTTCTATAATAATTTAAATTGATAGAAGATTCAAAAATTTGAGGCTTAACAGGGTACAATGAAGTTAATTGCTTCTGTATTTCAATAGCAAGAGATACTACGTGTTGCTCAAAGATCTCCTCACATCCTCCCATTGGACTTTGGTATATATATGAGCTCTAAAGCAATCCTTAGACCTCCGAACATACACCAGCAGGAAGAATGCTGCAAAAATTGTAAAGTTCCCAAGAAGGGCATACTCTACTCTACTGGATTCAGATGTGGGCATGGAAAAGTCCATTTATCGCCTGGGATAAAGAAGACTCTTTTAGGATATCTGGCTTAACTCCCAGAAAACAGAACAGAAGTTGCCGGATGCACGTATCAAAAAACATTTCACTGCTGTTTCTAGGTGCCTTTACCTCTGCTTGGCAAGATTTTGCTGTTATTGCCCACTGAATCTTAAGTGTTTTCTTCTGTTTTTTTTTTAATGATAGTTTCTATTGCAGTTATTCTGTTCCCTTTTGACCACTTTATATTGTGTGTTCTGTATGGGGAAGAAGGTTGAAGGTAAGAAAGATCATCTGTCATTTTTCAGGTTGCCAAACTGTAAAGAACTACATCAAGACTTAATGTGGAGATTTGCATATTTTCCAGAGATCCTGGATTTTTAACTGGTTGCAGTAATTGGAATGAAACTTAGATTTTCTTTGTTGGAAAGAAAGTAGGTTTTTTTTTTTAATAGAAAGAAGGATATTCACTCACATGCTGATGACTAGAGCACTGTGCTATAGAAGACTTCTCATTGTTCCCTTCTACAGTCCATTTGTCCCTTATTCCGTAAGAGATACTGATCAGCTCAAGACTCCACTTTCTAATCTCCTTTCCCTTTGAGTGTATCCATGTGCAGAGTGATGTTACGTTTTTGGAGTGGCTGGGGCTGGGGCTGGTTGTTCCTTTCCTTGTTTAGTGCTTCCTTTAGGATATCTTGTAAGGCAGGCCTGGTGGTGACAAAATCTCTCAGCAGCTGCTTCTCGGTAAAGGATTTTATGTCTCCTTTGCTTATGAAGCTTAGTTTGGCTGGATATGAAATTCTGGGTTGAAAATTCTTTTCTTTAAGTATGTATGTTGAATATTGGTCCCCACTCTATTTTGGCTTGTAGGGTTTTTAGCAGGAGATCCACTGTGAATCTGATGGGTGTGAGTAACCCAACTTTTCTCTCTGGCTGCCCTTAGCATTTTTTCCTTCATTTCAACCCTGCTGAATCTGATGACTATGTGTCTGGGGTTGCTTTTCTTGAGGAGTATCTTTGCGATATTCTCTGTATTTTCTTAATTAATTTGCATGTTGGACTGTCTTGCTAAGTTGGGGAAGTTCTCCTGGATGATATCCTGAAGGATGTTTTCTAACTTGGTATCATTCTCCTGGTCACTTTCAGGTACACCTATCAAACATAATCACATATTTTGTGGGGGCTGTGTTCATTTCTTTTCACTCTTTTTTCTCTAACTTGTTTTCTTGCTTTATTTCATTGAGCTGATCTTCAATCTCTGATATTCTTTCCTCCTCTTGATTGATTCAGCTATTACATAATGGTAAAGGGATCAAGGCAATAAGAAGAGCTAACCATCCTAAATATATATGCACCCAATACAAGAGCACACAGATACATAAAGCAAGTTCTTAAAGACCTACAAAGAGGCTTAGACTCCTACACAGTAATACTGGGAGACTTTAACACCCCACTGTCAATATTAGACAGATCGATGAGACAGACAGAAAATTAACAAGGATATTCAGGACTTGAGCTCAGATCTGGACCAAGCAGACCTAATAGACATCTACAGAACTCTCCATGCCAAATCCACAGAATATACATTATTCTAGGCACCACCTTGCTCTTATTCTAAAATTGACCACCTAATTGGAAGGAAAACGCTCCTTAGCAAATAAAAGAATGGGAATCCTAACAGTTTCTCAGGCCACAGTGCAATTAAATTAGAACTCAAGATTAAGAAACTCAATCAAAACTGCACAACTACATGGAAACTGAACAACCAGTTCCTTAACGACTACTGGATAAATAATGAAATGAAGGTAGAAATAAAGATGTTCTTTGAAACTAATGAGAATGAAGACACAATATACCAGAATGTCCGAGACATATTTAGAGCAGTGTGTAGAGGGAAATTTATAGCATGAAATGACCATAAAAGAAACAAGGAAAGATCTAAAACTGACACCCTGATGTCACAATTAAAAGAACTAGAGGAGCAAGAACAAGCAAATTCAAAACCTAGCAGAAGACAAGAAACAATTAAGATCAGAACAGAACTGAAGGAGATAGAGACATAAAAACACCTTTAAAAAAATCAATGAATCCAAGAGCTATTTTTTTGAAAAGATCAACAAAATAGACTGGTAGCCAGACTAATAAAGAAAAAAAGAGAGAAGAATGAAATAGACGCAATAAAAAATGGTAAGAGGGATATCACCAGTGATCCTGTAGAAATACAAACTGCCATCAAAGAATACTATAAACACCTCCAGGGAAATAAAACCAAAAATCTACAAGAAATTGATAAATTCCTAGACACACCCTCCCAAGACAAAACCAGGAAGAAGTTGAATCCCTGAATAGACCAATAACAAGTTTTGAAATTGAGGCCGCAATTAATAGCCTACCAACCAAAAAAAGTCCAGGACCAGATGGGTTCACAACCAAATTCTACCAGGGTTACAAAGAGGACATGGTACCACTGCTTCTGAAACTATCCAAGCAACAGAAAAAGAGGGAATCCTCCTTAACACATTTTACAATATCAACATCATCCGGATACCAAAACCTGGCAGACACACAACAAGAAAAGAACATTTCAGGTCAATATCCGTGATGAACATCGATGTGAAAATCCTCAATAAAATACTGGCAAACCAAATCCACCAGCATATCAAAAAGCTTACCCATCACGATCAAGTTGGCTCTATTCCTCAGATGCAAGGCTGGTTCAATGTATGCAAATCCATAAATGTAATCTATCACATAAACATAACCAAAGACAAAAACCACATGATTATCTCAATAGACTCAGACATGGCCTTTGAAAAAATTCAATACACCTTTATGCCAAAAACTCTCTCAATAAAGTAGGTATTGATGGAACATATCTCATAATAAGAGCTATTTATGACAAAGTAATAAGAGCTATTTATGACAAACCCATAGCCAACATCGTGCTGAATGGGCAAAACTGGAAGCATTCCCTTTGAAAGCTAGCACAAGACAAGGATGCCCTCTCTCACCACTCTTATTCAACACAGTATTAAAAGTTCTGACCAGGACCATCAGGTAAGAAAAAGGAATAAACCACACCCAATTAGGAAAAGAGGAATTCAAATTGTCTCTATTTATGACGACATGATTGTATATTTAGAAGACCACATCGTCTCAGCCCAAAATCTCCTTAAGGCGATAAGCAACTTCAGCAAAATTTCAGGATATAAAATCAATGTTCAAAAATCACAAGCATTCCTATACACCAATAGCAGACAAACAAAGAGCCAAATCATGAGTGAACTCCCGTTCACCATTGCTACAAAGAGAGTAAAATCTGTAGGAATACAACTAACAAGGGATGTGAAGAACCTCTTCAAGGAGAACTGCAAACCACTGTTCAAGGAAATGAGAGAGGATACAAACAGATGGAAAAACATTCCATGCTCATGGTTAGGAAAAATTGATATCATGAAAATGGCCATACTGCCCAAAGTAATTTATAGATTCTGTGCTATCTCCATCAAGCTGCCATTGACTTTCTTCACAGAATTGGGAAGAAAACACCTTAAATTTCATATGGAACCAAAAAAAGAGCCTGCATACCCAAGACAATCCTAAGGGGGAAAAAAAAAGCTGGAGGCATCACAATACCTGACTTCAATCTATACTACAAGGCTACAGTAATCAAAACAGCATGATACTGGTACTAAAATAGAGATATAGACAAATGGAACAGAATGAAGTCCTCAGAAGTAACGTCACACATCTACAACCATCTGATCCTTTGACAAACCTGACAAAAACAAGCAATGGGGAAAGGATTTCCTATTTAATAAATGATGTTGGGAAAACTAGCTAGCCATATGCAGAAAGCTGAAACTGAATCCCTTCCTTACGCCTTATACAAAAATTAACTAAACATGGATTAAAGATTTAAATGTAAGACCTAAAATCATAAAAACCCTAGAAGAAAACCTAGGCAATACCATTCAGGACATAGGCATGAGCAAGGACTTCATGTCTAAAACACCAAAAGCAATGGCAACACAAGAAAAAAACAACACCATCAAAAAGTGAGTGAAGGATATGAGCAGACAATTCTCAAAAGAAGGCATTTATGCAGCCAGCAAACATATGAAAAAAAGCTCATCATCACTCAATATTAGAGAAATGCAAATCAAAACCACACTGAGATACCATCTCATGCCAGTTAGAATGGCGATCACTAAAAAATCAGGAGACAACAGATGATGGAGAGGATGTGGAGAAATAGGAACGCTTTTACACTGTTGGTGGGAGTGTAAATTACTTCAACCATTGTGGAAGACAGTGTGGCGATTCCTCGAGGATCTAGAAATAGAAATACCATTTGACCCAGTAATCCCATTACTGGGTATATACCCAAAGGATTATAAGTCATTCTATCATAAAGACACAAGCACACGTATGTTTATTGCGGCACTATTCACAATAGCAAAGACTTGGAACTAACCCAAATCTCATCAATGATAGACTGGATAAAGAAAATGTGGCACATATACACCACGGAATACCGTGCAGCCATAAAAAAGGATGAGTTTATGTCCTTTGTAAGAACATGGACAAAGCTGGAAACCATCATTTTCAGCAATCTGACACAAGAACAGAAAACCAGACACCACATGTTCTCACTCATAAGTGGGAGTTGAACAATGAGAACACATGGAGACAGAGAAGGGAACATCACACACTCGGGCCTGTCTGGGTTGGGGGTCTGTGGAGGGATTATGGAGGATTGGGGAGGGATAGCATTAGAAGAAATACCTAATGTAGATGATAGGGTTATGAATGCAGCAAACCACCATAGCACATGTATACCTATATTACAAAACTGCACATTCTGCACATGTACCTCAGAACTTGCAGTATAATTCTTAAAAAGTTATGTATTAATCTCCTGTTGACTCTTGCCTCCTTTACTCCACTTATTTTATGTATTAATCTGCTGTTGACTCCTGCCTCTTTTTACTTATTTACACATCAATTTATTTCATTACGTTTAGTGTTTAAGGTATAGAAGTCAAAAAGCCAATATGGTGTATAGACTTTTATTAATAATTAGATATATTTTTGAGTCAATGCAGCTAACATGATATATCTTCATTTTATGTATGTGTCGTTTCCTAAAAAATTATATCTGCTACAACCACCAAAGTAATTAAATTCTAAATCACTGATAATCACCATAATTTTAATTAACACCTCCATAATTATAACAATGTGTTTAGAAACCTTAATCACTATATTTCTAGAATATAAAATAGAATATTAGTGATTTTAAAAATAACTAGGTTGTATTCATATAGAATTCATTTGTCCACATTTATTACTATTTAAACATGATTAAAGAACATGATAAATGAAACAAATGTAATAAAAATAGTAGCTTTCTGAAATAATGAGAAGTACAGAACCTACTTTTTCTAGTCAATGTCACATATTTTAAAATGTTATTATTTTATTGCCCATATTTATGGTATAAACATGATCTTTTGATACACATTGTGAAATGGTTGCTATAATCAAGCCAATTAACCTATGTTAAAAATAATATAAGACAACAATATAAAAACCACATGGGAAGGATATATAACTATCCAACTATTCTTAGCATTTAAGGGGCTATTCTTACATTTTGTTCTTATCAGCATTTACACTGAAACCTCATTATATTGTACATTTACATTATATCGACAGAGATATTAGTCAAACAAAGATACATTTTCAGCCAGGTTCCTATCCTCAAATTGTACATTGGTAGTGCCTTTAATTCTATATCCACTTACATGTGGATCAAATTCTTCCATTAAGTTTCATAAAGCTCCATGAAAATGCTATTTAAAAAACATTAAAGCTACTCTGTAGATAAATGAGTGTAACATGCATGTAGATATATCAGCTCTTACCACCAACCACAATCCCCTCTTAATGTCATTCAGGGTATTCACTAAACACTGCTAGATTGAAGGAATGGGAAACTCTTCACCAAATAGCGCAAGACTCCACAACTTCCATCCACATCTAATTACTGTTGTATTATCTGCTAATTCTGATGGTTATCCCGAATCTTCCCCTGAAGGGGAACATCTGTTTTTTCCAGTACTGAAGGTGAAGTTAACCAACATTACAACTTTACGCCTATGGTGAGAAACCTATACCTATGGAATGATGATGATGTTGGAAAACTTATTTGAAAATAGGTTTTTAAGATGATTTTAATTTGTCTATTCCTTCTACAGAAAATCCTTCCTTCCCATAGAAACTAGCTGTATGTGTCTCTCCCTCCTTTACCTATCCCAACACATTCTTTCATTTTCATTATCGCTAACTATACAAAGTAATAGTATAATGACCATAACGCTTAGTAGCTACAAACAGATACATTCAGTCAATTTTGAAAAACATTAAACATCAAATAAATGGGGCTGGAAAAGCCTTCATGAAAATTACAATCTAATAGGAAAGCCAACAAACAAGTATTAAGGAGTGATTCATTCATTCAATTTTTGTTGTTGCTGTTCATCATATATGAAACCCTAAAAATAAGTAGGAATTACCTGGGTAAGATGGAATAAAAAAGCCTTACAGGCAGGGGTTCAGCACCAGCCAAGGCCCAGAGGCAAGAAAAAGTGTGCCATCAGTAGCTACTTCGCTGGAGTGGCTGCATATTAGTATTGGAGAGAGAGGGGCTCAATATTCAATCTCAAGACAAATACAGGTATCAGATCTTGAAGGACTTTGTCTTAACATGGGAAGCAGTTTGGATTTTATATTAGGAGCCATTGAAGACAATGAAGGATTTAAGAGGGAAGCATGATTATGTTTTCGCTTAAATGGGTCACTCTTTGGGTGATGTCTTTCTTTTTTGCTGCTGTATCATCAGCACCTGGCACATTATTCAATACATGGTAGATGCTCTACAAATATTTAATGTATAAATAAATGGCGAAGCGAATCATTGTAGTATGAATAACTTCCACAATTGCTCTCTGCCTTGTGTTTTTATACCTATATTCCCTTTGTATCCATGAACTTTGGCTTTTTAAAATTAAAATGTGAGAACCTTGACATATTAAGTGATTAGTGAACACAATTTATAATACCTCAAGTCATTAGATGCTACATTCAGGATCCACACTTTAAACTGCTAAATGTACTTTTTTTTTTTTTTTTTTTTTACAACTTTGCAGGATAATTCTGGGCCAACTTCAAGCAGCAATTCAAGAGCATTTTGAAAGATTTGTAAAATCTGGCATTATGGAGGGCCAAACTCAAATGCATAGTTTATTAAGAAGCAGGATTTGCTTATCTTTTTTCCAAAATTTTAATAACATCAGTAGTGAAAGATAGAACCTATATCCATTAAATGCTAATTCCTAATTGATTTAAATCTTTCCTACTCTCTTACCCCTTTACCATCTGATTTCTACAGTCAAGAATTTTAAAATGAGAAGGGGCCTTAAACAACAAATTAAGTAATCTGTCTCTTTAACATTCTTCTACCTCTTCTTTCCTCCAAGGAATAACAATAACCATAAAAATATATATTTAATACTTCTATGGCACTTAGTACACCGCAAATACTTCTAAGAGCTTTGCATAATAACCTTTCTTATTTTATTGCTACAATGTTTGAGTGATGGTATTAGCCCAAGAGCAGAAGAGAAATTTTATTTTTAGCTAATTGTTACTTGTCTTAAACGAATCCAGCTTTGCAATTTATCCAGTCCATTATATGCATCCAAAACAGTCATTCTCATGTTTATTTGCATAAAACCAGACAAAAAATGGGGAACTATTTACAGTATGATCTTGAGCTTATTGTGATTAGGAATATTAGATGAGCTGTGAGCTCCCCTCTCCTTTTACCTGTCCTGCTCTTCCTTCTCAGGAAAATCACAGCTACCATCAATAACAAAGGCCTGCCCCAAGCACACGTGCTTCTCAACACCCTCTCAATCCCTTTCAATTTTTTCCTCCTCTGGGAAGCTTTCTCAGATAACCAATAACCCTACAAAGCTATACATTACCCAAAAATAGCATGGTGTTGTTGAAACTCCGTCTTTTTATGTGTTATTATTTGCTTGTCTGTCTTCTCTACTAACATGTGATTTTCATGAGGTCAGGGCTATTTGCATCATCACTGTATTCCCAGGGGGCAACCTAGTGCCTGACACATAGTAAATGGAATATCGGCCAAATGAATAAACTGAAGTCTTGGAACTGCTGTGCTTTATATTCATTCCAACTCTAAAGGGCTAACTTCTAACCTGCAATCATCATCCAACAATTCATTGCATC
Organism: Cacajao melanocephalus; assembly: GCA_963573385.1. Classification (NCBI taxonomy): domain Eukaryota; kingdom Metazoa; phylum Chordata; class Mammalia; order Primates; family Pitheciidae; genus Cacajao; species Cacajao melanocephalus. The sequence goes on from CAUYLG010039613.1 coordinate 136,154, forward strand.
ACCATTAATTACTACCCAGCCCTTCCTGTAAACTCTCCCTTTCACTGCCTCTCCTATTTTGGGACTCTCATGCTATCTTATGACACTGATCGAACACCTTAGCATTCAGTTCTATTTGGAACAAGCTACACAATTTCCTTTACCACTTTCCTTGACTCTTCCATGATCTAACTTCAACAAAAGTCAACTGTCTGACTATATTTAAGAAACATATGGGGGAACCTAAAGGTTTTGAGAAGTTTGTATCCAGAAAAGTAGATATGGCTATTAGACAGCTCCTAAATGATAGGGAAAAGATGTTACTCACCTAGAGAAGATAAGACATGGGCTGGGAAATTGAGATCAGAAGCCTTGAAACTATGCCAGGTAATCTGAGGCTTGGGTTTAAAGTATGCAAATTTGAGATGATTCTCCTTTACTACTTCTCATGAATTGAGGACCAAAATCTGCCTTCTATTTACCTAGACAATTGTGATCACATACAAACCATTACATAATTCAATAAGCATTTGGAGTACCAGTACTATTCTGTGAAAACGAAGAGGAAAAGATATATTAACATACCACTTAGATATGCTGGAATAAAATATATAAATGTTGCAAGGTATACATGAACAGAGTATTATTGTGAATGTTTTCAACCTATTTTGTCTCAGTTTATGTGACAAAATTTATAACTTATTTCGTGCCAGATACTATTCAAAGCGTTAGGAAATATAGCAGTGAACAAAATAGACAAAGACATCTGCCCTCATGGAGTTCACAAGCAAAGTATTATACAAGTAAAATAAACAGTTATAAGTGCTAAGGTGAAAAGAGTAAATATGGAAGGGAGAACATTAAGTTTTGGGATAAGGGTAAAATTATAGTTAAAGTGGTTGGGAAAGTCCTTACCTATGACCTTACACTGAAAAACGACCTGACGGAGTTAAAGCAGTAATCCTTGGAAATATAGAGAAAGAGCAATCTAGACAAAAGGAATAGAAAACCTAAAGGCATTGAGGCAGAAGTGTACTTAGTGTAGTCAAGGAATGGCAAGAAAGCCAGAGTGTCAGGGCAGAGGAAGCAAGAGAGAGTTACAGGAGATGAGGGAGGGATCGAGAATTCTACTGCACATCCACCCCTACTTGCAGTCTTTACTCAAGTTGTATCTTGAACTCACTTGGCTCGCTCTCTCTACCTTCTTCATCTTTGGCATCAGATGCATTCCTAAGCCTTCACTGACTACAAACTCTGTAAGTTCTACAAAGAAATTTCCAATATAAAATAGCAATTATAAGAATATCCCCATTAAAATCAAAGTGGCATGACTGTTTCAAAATATTGGCTGTAATACTGTTAAGGTTAAAAAATACACATTTTTCATTCAAATATTAAAAGCCAGTTATTTTAGTTAAATGCAAAATTACAAGAGCCAGGCATGGTGGCTCACGCCTGTAATCCCAACACTTTGGGAAGCTGAGGCGGGTGGATCACTTGAGGTCAGGAGTTTGAAACCAGCCTGTCCAACATGGTGAAATCCCGTTTCTACTAAAAATGCAAAATTAGCCAGGCATGGTGGTGCATGCCTGTAATCCCAGCTACTCAGGAGGCTGAGGCAGGAGAATCGCTTGAACCTGGGAGGCAGAGGTTGTAATGAGCCAAGATTGTGCCACCGCACTCCAGTCTGGGCAACAAGAGCAAAACTCCATCTCAAAAAAAAAAATGCAATATTACAGTAATTTGGGAAAACATTAATTTATTTTAAAGCACCTACATTCAAGTAAGCTTGAAGTTTGATAACTAAATTAAATAAATGAGCGGTAGTCTCTGAATCCAGTCATGATTATCACTATTAATACTAATACTATAAGTAGATAGAAGTGAAGATATATACTATTTAATCAGGCTGCTGTTAATTTAAAGGTTTAGAAATGAAATGCCCTGAGTCATTAAAATAGATAGGTATAACATGCAAGTATGATACATCCAGTCATAATGGAAAAGCATGGGAAAGATAATACATACTACATGTAACTACTATTATGAGTTATTTCTTACAGAGTTAAAAATTATTAATCTCATCTTTGTAGAATAAAATCATGGCTGCCAATAACATTGGAATGGATATTTAAATATAAACTATTTAACTTATTTAGCCAGCATTCTGTGTACATATTTTAGACAGTTCATTTTTCATTCAAGACTTTTTCCACTTAGAAATTGGCCTTTAATCTGAGGATGGCAAGAGAATTAAAACATATGAGTTAATCTCTCTGATGTAAGAAATTAGTGTTCACATGTGTGATCGTTTGCTTTGCTGAGAATTTAATATCCTTACATTCACATTGGTATGAAAATAAACCACATTGACCTTTTAAACTCCCTAAATAACATTGATTTTACACAGTTTAAGTATAGGAGTAATTAAAATATATTTTAAATAAGTAGAAATATCACAATCATTTTTACTCAAAAATTGAAAAATAGATGATTTTGTTTACGGAAAAATATTACATAAAGTGGATTGTCTTTTTGCATATATGTTTCAATCAAAATGCAAATACCTCGTTCTGTGCTCAAATATCACTGGTTCTAACAGACAAACTAACAAAGCAAAAGTCATGGGCTTTTTTACCGTATTTATAAAGTATGTTTGAAATTCCATTAAAACGGAATGAATAATTTTTAAATATTTTTGAAATTTTATTGTATTATTGACTTATTCAATGCATTTAATGAATAATGTTATACAGAAAGCATTGTGCTATGGGGCGGCCATATTTATACATAAATGTAACGTAACTTTTTGTCTTCCAAAATTAACGAGTACACAAAATACATTAAACATAAATAGATATATAGGTATACTGACAGATAGATAGAAAGCAGAGTAACTTCCTGCAGTTACTTTTCTGACCGGTTTGTTTTGAGAAAGTCAGAGAAGTAAATCTTCCACTCACAGCCAACTTATTGTGAGATAAGAAAAGACCAAAGTCTCATGATGGAGAATAGTGAGGTCTGCATTCTATGATCTCTTTGGAATACTATCAGTATTTTTTCTAAAAATGATATATATAATCCAAAAAAAGTATCTGAAATTAAAATTGAGAATTGCTGTGTGTCATTTTGGACAAATCATTTAATCTCACCAACTCCCAGTTTCCTCATCTTTAATATGGGCAAGAATGATGTCTACTTGACATATTAATGAGATAACCTGTGATACCACTATTATAAGTGTCTACTACATATCAGGTGCTCAATAACTATTAATAATTGGTGTTTGTCCAATCAATAAAGGCATAGACACAAAGCTTCTTTTTAATATGCATAAAGATTGCAGTGCTGGAGAGATTTTACCTTCTTGAAATATTCTGAAACATGAAATAACCATATATGCCTTCTAAAGTTTTAGTTGATGGTATTTAATGTTCACAAGATGAAATATAGCCTAATTATTCATAAGGAAAGTGACATATTTGCTCTACTCATAGATTAAGGATCAAGATAGATGATCTATATAAGGCATCTAGTGTAGAATAATGATCAGCTTTGCAAAGATTCATTTTATTAAAAAAATGGGTGTTTTGCCTCATTTGAGGCAAACTCATACCTCAATTGAGAAGGAAATATATTTATATATGCTTTTGTTTTTTTAAGGAACATTAAATTTGCATACAACATTGCAAATTGTCAACCTTTATAAACACTCTTTAATATTTTTTCAATTTAGCTTCTATTTTTTGCTTACTTGGACCCTTTATTACATAAATGAGGGTGAGCAATTTTACAACAAAACATTAATCTTTTGTTTTATTGTGTAGTATTATTATTAAAACATAGCAATAATTTTCTATAAATAATGCTTTCCACTGACTGATTAATGAGGCTCAGTGGTACATGACATTATTAAATGAACTGTTACATGCCTTTGGTACAAGTACGTAGAAGCTATTGAACCCTAGTTTGAAATGGATATAATTTTAACTATATCACCTTTTTCTTTGGCTGTCACAATTCATGAGTATCAGTAGGATTTGAATGCTGTAAACATCAGTAGTTTATAATTATTTCCGTACTTTAGTAGACTTTGCAACTGAATTCATTGGTGCAAGCACTACGGCTATGTGTTAATAGTGATTTATATTTTTCCTCATTCAGGTCCCAAATAGAATCTCATCTGTGTTGCATGATGTGCAAAAATCACTTGTTACTTATTAAGTAAAACGTTATTTTCATGCATCAGACTTTAGAAATTTAAATGACCAGCCTCTGGGGAAAGAGTATGTGAGTTGACAACAATGATTTCATTTTGACAGTTTTTCTTTGGGTAAAAAATAAAAAAGTCAGATTCATCCAGAAACTCTTGGCATGTACCTGAAGTAAGGTAAAGTTTTTACTGTTTTGTGATTAGAAACATTATAAAGCCTGCTTACTACAAAACATTAGGAATAATTATTATATAAAACATTAATAATAATTAGAACTACTGAAAAGATAAAGAAAATCAGAATTCTGTTTGTCTTTGTTTAGCACCACTGTGGCATACTTTTAACTCAATTTTAACTATGTATTTTCATGTCTTCTTTTTGTCTCAGACTAGGAGTGATTATTCCTTAGCACTGAGCACAAGTTCATTTTCTATGTTTTAATTCTATCCAGGCTCTTCCTTGTCACTTCCCTCCTAACATGCTCTGTATCAAAACATGGTGCAATGTCTCTTAAAAACCTGAGTTTTTTTATGACTCTATGTCCCCGACTGTGGTAATTTTTGTCTACATGAAACTCCTGCTTATTCATCTGGGAAGGTATTCATCATCCTCCTGAGATCCAGCTCAATGGTCAGCTTTACATTATGGATTTACCCACACTCTCAGGCAAGATTTACCCTTTAACACTTGTGTTGTCTAAGACTCTGCTCTTACCTTCAGATAGATCAGCTCTCCTTGTACCTGAGCTTTTTTTTTTTTTAATCTTGATCTTTTTACCCTTTATCACAATGATTCTTAATATCTAACATGCATAAGCATTACAAGAATGCTGTGTTAAAACTACAGACTTTTGAGCCCATTCTTCAGATTTTTATGCAACTGGACTCAGCAGGGGCCCAGAAATCTGGAGTTTCATTTATAGTGTTCCTGATGCAGAAGTCTGAGATCATACTTTTAAAAAACCTATAGTAACTGTGAATTAATGAAAGCCTGAGCAATACCTTATTTGTTTTTGTATACATAAGTCCAGAATAGTGATATTCAATAAATGTTTGTTGAATAAATGAATAATTTAAAAATACTAAATAATTTCTATGTGAATAATTTGTAAGCTGACTGACAGTACAGACATATAGGTTTGTGGCTATGTTTATAACTGTTCTTATGGAACATTTATTAGTGGTCAATGTCAATTTAAGGGTTGCTACTAAAGTTAATTCTTGTTATTCTTTTTTCCTAAAATTTTTCTTGAATAGTACTTGAATAAAAATAATAAATATAAGATGTGCTTGGAAGTATAACTAGTATCCTTGTTTTAAGAATTAGTATTCAAAAGATAGTTCAAAACCAATAATAAGGAGCTTAAACAACAAGGTGAAATGTCACAGAGATAAATGTACTTTTCTAGGTTTAGGTTAAAAATATCAATTGTGAAAACTCAAGATAATGTTAGAACTGGTTTGACAGCAGTTAATTTAGAAAAATCTCATTTTTCAGTTTATAACAAGTTTAATAAAACCCAATAATGTGACATAGCCACTTAAGAAAATCACAAAGTCAGATTATGTTGAAGTACTTTTGGAGAAAAGCACAGGATGTTGTAGTGCCATTTTTTTAAAGGCGCCAGTCTACTCTCATCTGATATATCCCAAGATCACTGAGCCCAACTTTAAGATGGACACTAGAAACACTGGAATGGTTTCAGAAGAAAACATCTAAGATATTTCGTGAAATGGGAATTGTGATATACCAAGAACAGTTGAAGGAAATCATGTCTATGTGGGCATTTATGCTGGATACCAGTTTGTTACTGGTACAGTAATGCTGTGTAACAAACAACTACAAAATATCAACATTATACAACAATAAGAAATTACTTAGTTCATGTGCTTTTGGTTTGGCTGGAAGTTGGCAGATGTAGACTGGGCTTGCTGTGCTCTGTTCTAGCTATGCACAGAGCTGGGCTTGGCACTCCCTGAGGTCTGAGCTCCACATATGTTCATTCTGAAGCTCAGACTAAGAGAAAAGCAGGCTCATGGGGAAGCTCTTCTCATGGTGATGGCAAGACGACAAGTGGCAAACACAGAGACCTCCTAAGACCTAGCTTTAGAGGTGACTTTATCAGTTGAGGCAATACACATTATAGCAAAAAGTCAAAACTTATAGAAAAACTTATAGAAAAACATACTCTGCCACTTCATGAGAGGTACTGAAAAATCATACAGCAAAGATGATGAACATAGGGTGGGGTGAAGAACTACAGCCAAGAATACTCTACCACATCCTGGGTTGGATATTGACAGAGGGATATCTTCTTTAAGAAAGGCTGACATGTGGATGAAAAAACAACGTAGATTTATTTATGTGTAGGTTCACAGGACGCATTAGAGACCAATGTATATAAATGGATATTACAAGGAGGTAGATATTGCTTCATTTTAGAGTTTCCCAATAAGTTGAGGTATTTAAAAAGTGGAATGAAGTATTTGGGAAGCAATATTGTATTAGGGCAGAGAGTTCACTCTTTGGAATTGGACAGAAACCAGTTCAAAGTTTGGACTTTTAACTTATTAAGCTATAAAGTCCTGGACATGACAAACATTTTGGATCCTAGTATCTTTATCTGTAACATGAAAGTAAAATTATCGATTTCATTACATAATGTTTCAGAAGTATCTAATACGGGCCTCTGGCACATATCAAATGCTTAGTATTGTAGCTATTAGTAGGAGGAGTAGTACTTCCTTTGGAAATGGTTATGTCCACTGCCTAGCCTTTTATACTTCTCTTTTGCTTCTTTCATATGTCTCCTATAAATTAATATTATTGAATATTATGTAATGCAACTCCACAATTATGTATCCTCAAATTCCAAATCCAAAAGCTATAAAACCAAAAGTTTCTTCTTAAATAGGGTGTCTGAAAGAATTATGCAACAAAATTCTGACAAAAATTGATAAAAAGCTATTTATAATGATTTATATCTTGCTTAGTATAGTTATTCATGTATTCAATAAAATTATATTAATACAAGTTTTTGGCCCAGATTTCACAACTAGTGATATGCACTAAACAATATATGCATTGCAATGTCTTCCTAAAATACAAACAATTCTGAATATGAAACATCTGGCATACAGTATTGCAACTGGAAGACTGTGTACCCATACTTTAATGTACCATATTTGTTAACCATTCTATTTTTAGCAGCTAGCAAAATAGCAAACCCTTAATAAACATGAATTTCATGATACATTAAAAGATGTTCACGAAATTTAAAATTCTAATTATGAAAAATAATATCTATATTTTCTTTTGACTCTGTCCCACATTTTTCCCAGGTAAATTTGATTCATTTTTGAGGCCTTCCAAACATATAGTGTTTTGTTACTGGTTCTCCAATTCTATGATTTAAGACCACAAAGATCTATCTTTTTCCATGTGGACTACAGTGTTAGAAAATAAATGTCATCCTTATTTATATCTTTGTAGTACAATTTGAAGTCAGGTGGCCTGACACCCTTAGTTTTGTTTTCTGTTGTTGTTGTTGTTGTTATTAGGTTTTTTTCTTAGAATTGCTTTGGCTTTTCAGGCTCTTTTTTATGGTTCCATATGGATCTCAAGCCTATAGTAACCAAAACAGCATTATACTTATACGCAATATACACATAGATCAATAAAACAGAATAGAGAACCCAGAAATAAAACCACATATTTACAGCCAACTAATCACTGACAAAATTGACAACAATATGCAGTGGGGAAAGAACACACCTTCTTCAATAAAGGAAGCTAGAAAAATTGGATGGCATACACAGAAGAATAAAATTAGATCCCTATCTTTTACCATGTACAAAAGTCAACTCAAGATGTATTAAAGTCTTAACTATAAGACCTGAAATCATAAGAACACTAGAAGAAAACAGGAAAAACTCTTCTATATTTTGGTCTAAACAAATAATCCATGACTAAGAGCACAGAAGCACAGGTTACAAAAAGAAAAATAGACAAAATGGACGACAATAAATTAAAAACCTTCTCCACAGCAAAATAAATAATTAACACAGTGAGCAGACAACTGCAGAATGGAAGAAAATATTTAAAAACCATGCATTTGACAAAGGACTAATATGCAGAATCTACAAGGAACACAAACAACTCAACATAACAACCACAAAAAACCTCAACTAATCCCATTAAAAAGTAAGCAAACACATAGACATTTTTTCAAAAGAAGACATACAAATGGCCAACATCAACATCCCAATCATTAGAAAAATGCAAATTAAAACCACAATCAGATACCATCTTATATCAGTCCAAATGGCTGTTATTAAAAAGTCAAAAAAATAGATGTTGGCAAAGATGTGGAGAAAAGGAAATGTTTATCAACTACAGGTGGAAATGTTAACTAGTACAACCTCTATGGAAATCAGTATGCAGATTTCTCAAAGAACTAAAAATAGAACTACCATTTGATACAGTGATCCCACTACTCAGTAACTACCCAAAGGAAAATAAGTCATACATATATAAACACCTCCACTCATATGTTTACCACAATACTATTCACAATAGCAAAGATATGCAATCAACCTAAATGTTCATCAGTGGATGACTGGATAAAGAAAACATGGTATATGCATACAATGGAATACTACTCATCCATAAAAAAAATGAAATCATATATTTTGCCACAACATGGATGGAACTGGAGGCTACTATCTTAAGTGAAACAACTGAAACCCAGAAAGACAAATACTGCATTTCTCCCTTATAGGTGGAGCTAAATAATATGTACACATGGACATAGAGTGTGGAATAACAGATAATAGAGACTCAGAAGAGATAGGAAGTGGGTAATAAGAAATTACTTAATAGGTAGAATGTACGATATGTGGGTGGTGGTTACCCTAAAAGCCCAGACGTCACTACTATGCAATCTATGCATGCAGCAAATTACACCTGTGCTCCATACATTTATACAAAAATATAAAAATATCTCTCTTCTCTCATTGCCAGTGCAAAAGAACAATTGCAAAATAACAAGAGTGGAGGCAATTATTTTAACATGCAAATTGAGTAAGAAACCAAAGAAAACAGTGAAAGCACAGAAAGGTTGCTTAAAAAAGGGATGGAATAGCAACCAATAGAGAACTTATTGGGCTCAGATATAACTACACTGGCCTGGTGCAGAAAAAAGATGATCATAATTTTCTCCAAAGATGAATGTGGTCTTGCTAAATTCTAGGTTTGATGATAACCTCAAACTCCATCCAAATACCACCATTTTTATTTTTTATTGGTATATTTAATCTTTCTTGTTTCCTTCCTATTGCCTCAGCTATATGCCCCAATACTTGCAAATGTCTTATCTGCCTAAAGGAAATGTAGTTCTTTAGTAATGAATCATTTTCTCATTTCTTTGTCTTTGCACGTGATGAGGTCCTTACCTAAGTTTTACTTACCATTACAATTCCAGCCTGGCATCAGCTCTTCTGGGAAGCCTTGTGATATTTTCTCTTAACCCTCTACCTGCATGACCTCCCATGCTCTCTCATATCCTCTAACACATCCTCCTAACACAGCACTTACCACATGTTATCTGTTTATTTCAATTCTGTCTTTAATTGTTTACAAATAGTCCCCTGTATTTGAGCACGTCCTTCCTGCTGTGCCCTGGGAAGCATTTCCTGTATACTGATTTTGTTTCTCTATCTTGATTATTTTGTGTCAAACAGAACTTAGAAACTCAGGACCATGGTTATTTATAGCTATGTCTGAATCCTTAAAGTGTTTAATTTCTTTAAATTAGTTGCCAGCATCTAAAACTCAGAGTATTGAACAGAAAAACTGATGTAGCAGGTTACATTTTAAAAAAATGGCTACAACATTTTTTTTCTATTCCTGAACCATGCTGTCAGGGGTAAAGGCTGTTATCCCTTCTCTTGAATCTGGCTGAACTTGTGAGGTGCTTGCAACTAACAGAATGAGAGCAAATCATAAAAAATAATGCAAATTCTCTTTTGCTTTTTGGGACACTCATATCTGGTAGCCTGAGCTGCCATGCTATGAGGAAGTCTAAGTGACATGGAGAGGACTGTATGGATGTTCCATGCAACAGTGCTAATTAAGGGACAAGCTGGCAGCCAGCACCAACTGCTACATATAATATGAGAGAAGCATCCCCAGGTGATTTCACATTCTAGTCGTTGAGAAGCCCCAGACATAGTGGAGCAGAAATAAGCCCCTCTTGTTGTACCCTGTTTAGACTCCAGATGCCCAAAAAATCCCTGAGCATAGCAAAAATGGTTATTCTATATTACTAGGTTTTGGGGTAGTTTCTTAATGCAGGAATAGTAACTGCTTGTTATTTTTTCCTCCCCAAGAAGAGCTGGACTTCTTGGGGAGGAAAAAATAACAAATGCTACTGACCTCCCTTTTTTTTAAAACATAGAATACATGGCCACAATATCCTAAGGTTGAAAAAATGATAGTTACTTTAGATAGGGCATATATGTTCTAGTCTGCCACAGTCTCCACCACTTTTTATTGCATACTTTGACAGTCATATGCATTCATAAACATTCCTGATCCCTTAAATATGTTCTTCGTATGTTAAACAACTTCTTCTTCTTCTTTTTTTTTTTTTTTTTTTTTTTTTTTTTTGTGAAGCTAGGCTTCTCTTCACCTACCAGTGAACCAGAATGTTACCTTAGATTCTTTACCTGGGCTTTTTGCAACACATCAGGTTCTTTCAGTATTTAAGATGATCTAATGCTTCCTATTTTTGAAGCACTGATTGTGTATGGGTTACCCCAATATCTTCTTGTTTCCTCCTGAGGAGGGTTTCCAATTCTAAATTAGCCTGGTGAGGGGAAATGACTGACGTGTTGACATGCCTTGATCTCAGTAAATGATTAAGCAGGTTTTAGTTACTATCTAAAACACTTCCTTAGGTTTTCTTGAGAGACTCGTCATTCATGTGAGTAGAGAAAATGGTTTTTCTAACTCTTATTATTAGATCTCATAAAAAGTATTTTAATGGTCTATTTTTAAATACAGACTGACTGTACTTAAACTACTTAGGCAAGCAGTTATCAAAATTAACCTTAAATTAATTAAAAACTCAACAAATCCAACGCATACTTAATGATAATTTGAGGAAACATTGTTTCTTTCCTAAACCGAACAGTAGTTTTCTAAAGTGCCTAAAATAAATACGTCAAATAAGAATTTAAAAAGAGAAAAAAATAGTGTTTATCCACACCTGAATTCTCATCCTGCTAAGGTAAATTCAAACAACATCAAATCAACTGTTTATGCATGCAGAGGTCTGTAGATGGCAGGAAAATACAACTAAATTGTAGAATAACTGTGGGAAAATATTTAAATCCAATAAACTTCTGTAAATTCAATCTCATCATAGACTATAGCATTGAAACATAAGGGAATTAAATTACAAAATGAGGGTGAATGATTTTATAGGGAACAGTGCCACTTAAATGAATACGACAAGCTGTTATATACTTAACATTATAATTTTTATTAAGTTACTGGGTAACTGCAGTGACTCACACTTTAGTTTTCATTAGAAGGATTTCTGTAGACTCAGTATCAAATGTAAAGGCTTACATTAAACTTACAGCCTAAAAACAGTAAGTAATTTCTTCTTTTTTTCTTGCTCAGAAGTGTCTTTTGGTCAGAACTTTTTGCAAAACATGTAACAAATCCATATTCTATATTTTCTTATATTACATGCATTTTCTCTCTGGCCTTTTAAGGTACATAAGGGAAGTCTGAATTGATTTAGGTTTTCAGGTATTTGTTGGTCTTTATGTCTCAGACTGTGGAGTTGGTATATATGGGTTTGAATCCAACATTTACTATTAGAATGCATTCTACTTGTAAAAATCACTTAGCATTTCTAAAATTTAAAGTTTTTCTATATAAAATAGAGAAAAAAATGCCTGCCTCATATGTTGTTGCAGGGATTAAATGAGATAAAGCGCCTCCAAACACAGCTTAGCAGCACAAAATGATTGTTAGTTATTGTAAGCCAATAGCTACAAGTAGCCTTTTGCAAAAAAAAGAAGTGGATCCCATCCTATAGGCTCTGACCCTTTAGGAGCTAAGAAGTTTGTGCAAGACGTCTGAGAACCTATTTTTCCACCAAATGTAGATATGTATATTCACTGTATATTCTAACTTTCTTTTGCTTTCTTGTAAATAAAATACAAATTGCATTTGAAAGCATTACGGTTTCCATAACAATTTCATATCATCATTTATAAGTTGAAGCAACTGACACCAGTATGTACAGTTACAACTTATTGAAGTGTGATAAAAATTTTAGATGTTGTCCTGGATCTTTTTGATTTGCCTTCCCATTCTCATTCCTGCCTCCATCCTGTTTTCTACCTAGAGGATGACTAATGGTAGCACCGTCTATTGGATCTGTTTTCCTCTGCTTTCTAATGGGTCCATCTAGTAGCAGCAATGGTAGGAAACTGGCAGGAGGAAGGAGAGCTCAGGGTTCAAACTCCCTGTACTTCCTCCTGCGGGATGGCCGTGGTTGCCATTCTGAAGCAGAGGTTTCAGTTCCTGTCAGTTGGCCTCTCCTACAGCTTTCTCTGTCTCCCTTTTATTCCTGTTTTTGGCAGTGGAGCACCTCACCTTAGGGATACTGTCTTCAGGCGACTAAATTGTCCATTGTGGTACTCTTCCACTGAAAATAGTTCCCTGACTAAACTCTCGACAAATTTTCCTAATTTAGGAGTTTAATTTTTCCCCCTACTGTTTCAGCCTTGACAGCTACAGATATTCAAAAAGGGCTATCATTCTAGAAAACTGTGTAACTACTGCCTTATATTTCAGAGGGAGATATCTATCTATATCTTATCTATATCTATATATCTATCTATATCTATATATCTTTGCTCTCCTAGCACATCTCCACAGAAGGGAGGCTTCTTTTCCTAGGTTGTATGAGTTTCTCACCTGGTTTATTATTTAAGAAAAGCTAAGGTTTCTGTTTTGATATTTTGCCTATTATACCAATCTACAGGTAAAATTTTACATTGGAAGATTATACATTTTTAACATTTCACATCCAAATTAATTAGAATCAAAAATCTGAATTGGTCTTTTGGCTTTTGTTTGCAATATTACCACTTGTATCTAAGTAAATGAAAATAACTTTTTTTTTTACATGTATAATTCGGCTTGGTATAGTTTTTTTTTTTTTTCTTAATTTGGACATTGGGAAATTTTACAGAATCTTGTGAATTTCCATGATTTCAAAAGGTTGATCTTTGAAAATGCTAATGTCTTTTAGGAGTAAGTAAAAAACAACATATTAGAACATAAGCAGAATTTTAATGTTTGGTCCAATTAAAGGTGTTAATCCCAGGATGTAACTTGTCTTAAGCCAAAACTTCGAGTATGTGAGTTCCCCTGGAAACTGCAATACTAGCCCTGTAATTTGAAGCTTGCATAATAAACTCATCAATTTGTTTCTTTACTTTTTCTTCTCATAGACACAGCCAAGAGAAAACGATGATGATCAGAGACCCTTATATCAGTGTCATCTTTACCAGTCATTAATGCCATTCAGTTAAGCTGCCTCCGGAGGATTCTTTGGTGAAGCACCTTTTATGATCCATTTGAAATTTTCCTGAGCTAACAATAGCTTGCAAGATAACTGGGGATTAATTAAAGTTGTTATAACTGCTGAACTTCAGGTGAACCTGTGTAGGGTTGTTACCTTGTGAACCTCCTCTGGAATCTCTACTGAGGATGATATAATTATTCCATTTAAGCATCTGCCAGATTCTATTTTATAATCTCACAAATTTTGTGTTCATCTATGTTAACTAGTTAATTAAAGACCATTTTCTCTAAAGATTTTTATCTTAATTCTTCTAAGTCACACATATTCTACTGTTTTATTTTCACGATTCAAAATCAGCATTTCTTCTGATTTAGACTGTAACAATGCTAAAATAATATTAAGATTGTTTGTAAATGCTGGATGATGATTATAATTATATATTTCTCTTTATTTTACTACTTTGGAAACATTTTCCTCCACAATCCAAATCTTACATTTCAAAGTCCATCAAAAAAGCCACAACTTGAAAATAAAGAGAATTCTAGACTGATTCTTGTAGAAAATGAACTTTCTCCACTCCTAATTCCCATATTTGATTGCTCTCTTGTTATTTGACTTATATTTAAGTATGTATGTGTATATATGTGTTTGTATTTTTGGGAGGAAACATTAAAATGTATTTAAAACATTAAAAATAAGTATTGTTACTATATGGTTAGTACATTATCTGACAGATACAATAATATAATAAGTGCTTCTTTAATTGAACCACTAATCTTACTTTCTGCTCGTGTATTTGGACCAAAACAAATAATCTAGGGAGACCAGAGAATATGGCCAGTTAAAAGCAGCTACAGTCCATGGCACTCAAAGAGAGGAATGAAAGCAGTGAATGAATTCAGCACCTTCACCTGAAATATCCAAGTTCTCACATTGGGACTAACTAGGTAAACAGCTCAACCCATGGAAAATGAAGAAAAGCAGGGTGGGACGATGGCAGCACAGAGCACAAGAAACCCCCACCTCCAGCAAAGGGAAGTGTTGAGTGATTGTGCAACCCCACCGGAGAAACCAGCTTCTCCCATGGATCTTTGCAACCAGTGGATCAGGATATCTCCTCGTAAGCTCATGCAAACAGAGCCTTGGGTCCTATACACAGAGCTGTCTGGAGTCTTGGCAAAGCAGCCACTCAGATACACACAGAGACGCAGGAGTTGTTGTTGTTGTTGTTGTTTTTGAGACAGAGTCTCCCTTTATGGTCAGGCTGGAGTGCAGTAGCGCCATCCCGACTCATTGCAACTTCCATTTTCTGGTTTCAAGCAATTCTGTGAGACTCAGGAGTTTTATATACTCCAGCCCTAGGATCCCTGGCAAGGCAGGGATCCATCTGTACACATCCTTAGAAAGGGGGCTGGATCCAGGAAGCTGAGCAGCAGCATTCTGCAGACACCACTTCCACAGCCCCTCACAAGTTAAGACCCACAGGCTTGGAATTCCAGTCAGCCAATGGCAAGAGGCTGGAGTTGGCCTGAATCAGAACAGAGTTCCTTGGGGGGTGTAGTAGTCTCCCTCTCAGTGGTTTGGTAAACTTAGCTGCTCCAGCTTGTGGGTTTGGAGAACACAAACAGTCTAGATGAGGAAGGGTCACCCACAATGCAGCACAGCTACCTTACTAGACTGTGGCCAGACTATTTCTTTAAGCAGGACCCTGATTCATTCCTTCTCACTAGGCAGGATCTCCCTGTGGAGGCTTCAGCCACTCCAGCAAGGGTTCTACAGAGATCCAATCTCTCCTTAGGATGGAACTCCCTGGGAAGGGCAGCTGCCATCTCTGTGGTTCAGTAGACTCAGCTGTTCCAGCCTGTCATCTTTGGAGAGTACAAACTGTTTGGACAAGGAAGAGTCCCCTCAACACATTTTGCTGAGCTAAAGGAGCAAGCTGTAAACCAACTGCAAAGAAGCTAAGAATTATAGGAAAACAATACAGAAGCTGATAGGCAGAATAGCCACTTCAGAGATAAACATTACTGACCTGATGAGGCTGAAAAACCCAATACCAGAACTTCACAATGCAATCACAAGTATAAATAGCAGAACAGACCGAGTGGGTGAAAGAATCCCAGACCTTGAAGACTATCTTTTGAAATAAGAGAGGCATACAAGACCAGAGAAAAAAGAATGAAAAAGACTGAACAAAACCTCTGAGAAATAAGGGATTATTTAAACAGAGCAAACCTATGACTTACTGGGGTACATGAAAGAGAGGGAGAATGGAACCAAGTTGGAAAACTAAGCTATTATCCAGAAGAGCTTCCCCAACCTAGCAACACAGGCCAACATTCAAATATAGGAAATGTAGAGAACCCCAGTAAAATACTCCATGAGAAGGTCAACCCCAAGACACATAATCATCAAATTTTCCAAGGTTGAAGTGAAAGAAAAAGAATTTAAGAGCAGCCAGAGAGAAAGGGCAGGTCACCTGCAAATCCAAGCCTATCAGACTAATGGAGAACCTCTTAGTGGAAACCCTATAAGGCAGAAGAGATCGGGGGCCAATATTCAACATTGTTAAAGAAAAGAACTTCCAACCCAGAATTTCGTATCTGGTAAAACTAAGCTTCATAAGTGATGGAGAAATAATATCCTTTTCAACAAGGAAATGTGGCGGGAATTTGTCACCACTAGGTCTGCATTGCAAGAGCTCCTAAAAGTACACTAAGTATGTAAAAAAACCATTAAAAGCCACTGCAAAAACTCACTCAAGTACAGACCAGTGACACTATGAAGCAACCATGTGAACAAATCTGCAAAATAATCAGTTAGCATAATGATGACAGGATCAAATTCATGTATAACAATACTAACTTTAAATGTAAATGGATGAATTGTCCCAATTAAAAGACACAGAATAGCAGGCAGGATAAAGAGCCAAGACCCATTAGTATGCTGTCTTAGAGAGACCCATCTCATGTGCCGACACACGCATAGGCTCAAAATAAAGGGATGGAGGAAAAGAAAATGGAAAACAGAAAAAAATGGGTTATAATCCTAGTTTCTGACAAAGTAGACTTTAAACCAACAAAAATCAAAACTGACAAAGGCATTATATAATAGTAAAGGGTTCAACTCAATGAGAAGCGCTAACTATCATAAATATATATGCACCCAATACAGTAGCATCCAGATTCATCATGCAAGTTCTTAGAGACCTACAAGGAGACTTATGACTACCACACAATAGTAGTGGGAGACATCAACATTGCACTGACAGTATTAGACAGATCATCAAAACAGAAAATTAACAAATATATTCAGGACTTGAACTCAGCTCTGTATCAAGTTGACTTAGTAGATACAGACAGAACTCTCCACCTCAAAACAAAAGAATACACATTCTTCTCATTGTGACATGACAGTTATTCTAAAATTGAGCACATGATCAGAAATAAAACATTCCTCAGCAGGTACAAAAGAATGGAAATCCTAATTGTGTCTCAGACCACACTGCAATCAAACTTGATCTCAAGATTAAGAAATTCCCTAAAAATCACACAACTACATGAAAAATGAACAACTGATCCCGAATGACTTTTGGGTAAATAAGGTAGAAATCAAGAAGTTTTTTGAAACTAATGAGAACAAAGAGACAACGTACTGGAATCTCTGGGACACAGCTAAAGCAGTGTTAAAAGGAAAAGTTATAGTAATAAATGCCCATAGTAAAAAGCTAGAAAGATCTCAAGTTAACAGTCTAAAGTTTCAACTAAATGAATTAGAGAACCAAGAGCAAACAAACCCCAAAGCTAGTAGGAGACAGGAATAACCAAGGCAAAAGTGGAGCTGATAGAAATAGAGACATGAAAAGCCCTTCAGAAAATCAATGAATCCAGGAGCTGGTTTTTTGAAACAATTAATAAAACAGACTGCAGCTACACTAATAAAGAAGAAAAAACAATCAAATGAACACAATCAGAAATGATAAGGGGGATATCACCCTGACCCCACAGAAGTACAAACTCACAGCCAGTATCATACTGGGATGGAGGAAGGGAGGGCATCAAGAAGAAAAGCTAATGGATGCTGGGCTTCATACCTAGGTAATAGGATGATCTGTGCAGCAAACCAGGATGGCACTTGTTTACCTATGTAATACACCTGAACATCCTGCACATGGACCCCTGAATTTAAAATAAAAGTTGAAGAAAAAAGATATTTAGCTACAAAGATATGAATCACGTATCTGTTTAGAGTTATGAAAAACTGAAAATAAACATTTAACTGTACTAGAATGATTAAATTGTGATCCATTCATACAATGAAACAATCTACAGCCATTAAAGATTATGTTGTAGACATGCATTTATTAACATAGAAAGATGTTCTTATGTGCTCAAGAGTTAAAATTAAATTTCCAAACAGTTTGCAACATATGATTTCAAATATAGGTAGATGTATTAACACACATGAAAGATAGATAAAAAGATGATACATTGATAAATAGATACTCCAAATATGTTCACAATGCTATTTTTGGGTGACTTTATCTCTTTCTTTTTTACTATATATATATAATTTTTTTTAAAACTTTTAAGTTCAGGGGTACAAGTGCAGGTTTGTTATTAAGTTAGTTCAGCCATTGTGGAAGACAATGTAGTGATTCCTCAAAGACCTAAAGCATAGATACCATTCTACCCAGCAATCCAATTACTGGGCATATACCCAAAGGAATACAAATTATAGAGACACATGCACGCGTATGTTCACTGCAGCACTAGTCACAATAGCAAAGACATGGCATCAACCTAAATACCCATCACTGATAGGCTGGATAAAGAAAATATGGGGTGTGGGGGTGTGTGTGAATACACACACACACACACACACACACACACACACACACGTATATATACACATACCATGGAATACTATGAAGTCATAAAAAAGAACAAGATCATGTCTTTGTAGGGACATGGATGGAGCTGGAGGCCATTATCCTTAGCAAACTAACATAGAAACAGAAAACAAAATTCCACACATTCCCACTTCTAAGTAGGAGCTAAATGATGAGAACATATGGGCACACAGAGGGAAACAACACACACTGGGGCCTTTTGGCCTTCGGGAGGAGGGAGAGGATCAGGAAAGATAATTGACAGTACAAAGCTTAATACCTGAGTAATGAAGTAATCTGTACAACAACATCCATGATATGTTACATGTTTTCATTTCACTTGGGCAAATACCAAAGAGAAGAAATGCCGGGTCATATGGTAAATGTAGGTCAACTTTATAAGCAACTGCCTAGTTGTTTTCTAAAGTGGTTTACAGTTTTACATCCCTATCAGCAGTATATGAGCACTGCAGTTGCTCTATATCCTCACTAACATTTGATAATTCAATCTGTTTAATGTTAGCCATTCTACAATCTGTGTACTAGTATCATATGGTTTTAATTTCAATTTTCCTACCGAATAATGATGTTTAACATATTTTTAGACTCTTATTTGCAATTTGCATATCTTATTTGGTGAAATGTTTGTTCAAGTTTTTTGCCCATTTTTAAAAGTCATTTTATTTATTCGATTCTAAAGTTTTAGTCATTTTTGCATATTTTGGATACAATCAAAGATATTCTTTAGAAATATATGTTTTGCTAATATGGCTTCAGAGTTTGTGGCTTGCCATTTTATTAAATAACAGTGTCTTTTAGAGAACAAAATTTAATTTTGATCAAATCCAATTGATTTAAAAAAGTAATAATCTAAAGGCAGGCATTAAACACCTTATCTAAAAGTGTTCTAGTATGTATCCATTTCTATTAGAAATTGGCATATTTAAAAAATTCTTTATCACAGACTTTTCTGAAAAAATATTTCATTAATGCATTTACTCATTTTTCATTTATTTATTTAATGAATCTTTATTGAGAACCTCTACTGTGCCAGAAACTATACTAGTATTGATATAATTTTGACCAAAATAGGCATTTTATCATTATTGTAATATAGAGCATTAATATCACTGCAACTAATTTCATCACCTACTTTCTTTGTCCCTCTGATTTAACAGTAAAGTATCAGAGAAGCACATCAATATTATGTCAACAAATGTGATTTATGTAATTCTGAATTTTGTATTCTCTTTGAAGAATGAGGCTTTTATTTTGTATCCCCATAGTGTGGAAAATATTAGGCTTGACATTCATGTACTCAACAATTATCCCTTCAGTTCACACCCCGTGAAAGACCTTGTACCTGGTATTGTGAAGGACATGAAGCTGTATTAGAAAAGGATTTTGAACAAATAGCAAAAATGATAAGGGACATATGCATAATTAATCCCAATGTAAGGCAGATAAATAAATGCTATAGAAAAGTAAATATATGGTGCTATTGGAATTCAGAACAGTAACAAATTATTCCCCCAAACACAATAAAGATAAGACTTTAGAAGACTTGGCTTTTGAGGTGGGGCTGGAAGGATGGGAAGAATTTTGCTATAAAAATTGATTGGATAGGAAAGGAGCCAGGGAAGGCAGCAGAAGTGTGTAGAAAATGTCCCTTTACATATAAATTGGTTTTAAAGCAAGTTTTATTATAAAATTATTGTTTATAGCTATTACTTTATGTATATATGTGTACAATAATTCTAATATTCACTTTTTAGATATTAAAAGCTAAATTATCTTAATCCTATATTTTTCTTTTGTGTCTTAGGGTCAGTTAAGCCCATTTAAATCTGATCAGAAGATAAAGTCCCTCATTTTCAAAAAATTATTCCAAAATTTCTCCTATTTAATTGTAGCTCTACAGAGCTGCATCAAGGAATTATTTTAGTCTATTCTAATTGTGTTTGTAGTGTGTGGTAACTACACTTTCTATCAAGGGTTTCTGAAACTAGTTATGGAACTTTGTTATCACAATTTCATGTGCTAATGTATAATGACAAACTGACAATTTCACTGAAAATATTAGCAGACGGTCTAAATATGTAGCCAGTTTGCAAACAATACTCTGTTCAGTATCTGTAATGTGATGGAAAACTTACCCAAAGCCTAAATAACTGTGCTGTTTTCCAATATGTAATTGGGACAATTAAGATATTGCCCCAGAAACTCTTGGCTCATGATGGCTTCTCTTACCTATTACAAATTAACCAATTAGTGTCAATGATGGCCATTTTTGTAGTGATAACTTAAGTCATACTTAGCTTTAAGCGTATCAGTTCACACTCATCTTTTTTCTAATTGCCCACAGTATTCCCTTTAAATAAAATTTCCCTTCAGTTATTTTACTGTGCTGTCACTCAGGCTATGGAAAATCCAAATTTCTGTAATACATGTAGATTTCTTCTACTTTGTAATGACCTTAAAGTGTTTTTTTTCTTTGCCACTTCTCCTCACTCAAATATGACTTAAGTCCTAAAGGAGGCTTATTAATTAAGTCTCCTTGGATACCAACAAAGTTGGTCAATAAATGATCAACGCTATAATGATTGTGTAACAATAAGGTCCATTGGCTTCTGTCAGTCACATCAATGGGAGACTCACTTAACTATCACACAGACCTGCTGTATTTTCCTATGAAATGTGTAACTTTTTATAGAAAAAAAAAACTTGTATGACTGAGTTTTCTAAAAATGCATTTGTTTAACACCATTTTTATTTATGTTAACAAAAAATAAAAGCCAGACTCAAAAGGTTACATTATTGTTTTGCTTCTACTTACAAGCCATTCTAGAGAAGGTAAAACTATGGTAGTGAAAAAACAGATAGTTGGTTTCCGGGGCCTGAGGAGGAGGGAGAAGTTGACTACAAAGGGCCATGAAGAAGCAATTTTGGATGGTGAAAATGCTCTATCTCTTAATTTTGGTGGTCATTACACAGTAGTTTCCAGCTGCCAAATGTATACAACTGTATTCTAAATGGGTAGATCTTATTACATATAAATAACATCTCAATGAATCTGATTTTGAAGTAAAAACTCATTTATATCACAAATTTTGGGTCAATCTAAAGAGATATATTCAACAATCAATAAAAGATCTATCAATGAAGCAAAGGAATTCGTGTTTCCCTAAGATATTTCAACAGTTTCCCTCTTTCCAGAGTACCAAGGACATTTTGTTACCTTTTACAAATAAATATGACATTTTAGGAGAAAAAGCCAAATTGAACAAGTGCCTTACTTTTATTATTGTCTTTTTAAAAAAAATCTAAAAATAACATTATTTAGTTAAATACAAGCTTATTTAATGAGTAGATTGGTTACCATAATCATCCAGTCTCAGAATAACACACTATTTCATTGTTTGCAGTTGCAGGATCATTATATTTTACCTCTCACAGTCTGGTAAGCAACTTAATAATTCAGAGTGATAATGGAGAAAAAACACTACTAGAAATTCTCACATGATATAACTGACATTCAGATTCAAGAAACAAAATTGATTAGAGATACTCCTGAGAAGGATGCTTTAGACAGCAAATGTCTTACCTTTGTGTTTGGGTCGCATAGCTGTTATCATAAGCCTCATAGGTTTGGTCATCATATTCACCCCCGTAGCCATCATCATAACCCTGAGACACAAAATGGTTAAAACACCTTTTAGAAATCAATTTGATTAACTTTGATCTATTTTCGGTTAGTACAATTTTATGCAATATGATCTTGGTTTAATTTTTATGTTTGGTAAGTAACCGTATGTCACATTTTACTAGATTAACAATTATCACATAACCTTAAATAATATTTCATTGATCAGGTATTAATGTTTATTAATTAAACTCAGCATATCATTGAAGCAGCAATACCTACTCTAAGGCTTATTTAGGATTTTCATCAATAATAATGACTATTTAAGAAATTCAAGCTTGCAGTCCCTGGGCAAGTTGGTCAAATAGGAACAGCTCCAGTGTGCAGCTCCCAGCGAGTTTGATGCAGAAGGTGGGTGATTTCCACATTTACAACTGAGGTACCTAGTTCATCTCACTGGGATTGGTTGAACAGTGAGTGCAGCCCAAGGAGGGCGGGCCGAAGCAGGGTGGGGTTGCCTCACCTGAGAAGCGCAAGGGGCCGGGGAACTCCCTCTCCTAGCCAAGGGAAGTCATTAGAGACAGTTTCCTGCACTACAGCCTAGGTACTGCATTTTTCACATGGTCTTCACAACCCATGGACCAGGAGATTCCTTCTGGTACCTACACAACCACCAGGGCCCAGGGTTTCCAGCTCAAAACTGGGCAGCAGTATGAGCAAACCAAGCTAGCTGCAGTTTTTTTTATACCCCCATGGCAAATGGAACACCAGCGAGATTTTCACTCCCCTGGAAAGGAGGCTGAAGCCAGGGAGCCAAGTGGTCTGGCTTAGTGGGCCCCACCTCCACTGAGGCCAGCAAGCTAAGCTCCACTGGCTTCAAATTCTTGCAACCAGCACAGCAGTCTGAGCTCGACCTGGGACCTTCGAGCTTGGTTGCGGGAGGAGTGTCTGCCGTATATGAGGCTGGAGTAGGTGGTTTCAACCCCACAGTGTAAGCAAAGCTGCTGGGAAAACTGACTAGGCAGAGCTAAACACAGCCCAGAAGCTGCAGGCACTGTCTCATTAGATGTCCTCAGTGGGCAGGGCATTTCTGAAAAAAGGCAACAGCCTATCAGGGACTTATAAACAAAGCCCCCACCTTCCTGGGACAGAACACCTAGGAAAAGGGACTGTGGTGGGTACAGCTTCAGCAGACCTAAACGTCCCTGCCTGGCAGCTCTGGAGAGAGCAGCAGATTTTCCAACACAGCGTTTAAGCGCTGATAAGGGACAGACTGCCTCCTCAAGTCACTCCCTGACCCCTGTGTATCCTGATTGGAAGACAACTCCCAATAGGGGCTGACAGACACCGCATACAGGAGAGCTCTGACTGGCATCTGGCAGATACTCTTGTGGGATGAAGCCAGCAGAGGAAGGAACAGGCAACAATATTTGCTGTTTTGCAGACTGCACCAGTGATAACCAGGCAAGCAGGGTCTGTAGTAGACCTCCAACAAACCTGAAGCAGAGGGGCCTGACTACTAGAAGGAAAACTAACAAATAGAAAGAAACAGTTTCAACATCAACAAAAAGGATGAACACTCAGAGACCTGATCCAAAGGTCACTGACCTCAAAGACCAAAGAAAGATAAATCCAAGAAGATGGGAAGAAACCAGCAGAAAAAGGCTGGAAACTCCAAAAATCAGAACACTTCTTCATCTTTAAGGGATCACAGCTCCTCACCAACAGGAGAATAAAACTGGGTGGAGAATGAGTTTGATGAATTGACAGAAGCAGGCTTCAGAAGGTGGGTAAAACAAACTCCTCCAAGCTAAAGGAGCATGTCCTAACCCAATGCAAGAAAGTTAAGAACCTTGAAAAAAAGTTAGATGAATTGCTAACTAGAATAACCAGTTTAGAAAAGAACATAAATGACCTGATGGAGCTTAAAAACACAGTGAGAGAACTTTGTGAAGCATATACAAGTTTCAATACCTGAATTGATCAAGAGGAAGAAAGGATATCAGAAATTGAAGATCAACTCAATGAAATAAAGCAAGACGACAAGATTAGAGACAAAAGAGTGAAAAGAAATGAAACAGAGCCTCCAAGAAATATGGGATTATGTTAAAAGACCAAATCTATGTTTGATCAGTATACTTGAAAGTGAAGGAGAGAATGAAACCAAGTTGGAAACACTCTTCAGGATTTTATCTAGGAGAACTTCACCAACCTAGCAAGGCGGGGCAACATTCAAATTAAGGAAATACAGAGAACACCACAAAGATACTACTTGAGAAAAGCAACCCAAGATACATAATTGTCATATTCACCAAAGTTGAAATGAAGGAAAAAATGCTAAGGGCAGCCAAAGAGAAAGGTCAGGATACCCACAAAGGGAAGCCCAACAGACTCAGCGGATCTTTCCACAGAAACCCTACAAGCCAGAAGAGAGTGAATGCAATATTCAACCCAGAAAAGAAAAGAATTTTCTTAATTTGCTTAAAGAAAAGAATTTTCAACCCAGAATTTCATATGTAGCCAAACTAAGCTTCATAAGCAAAGGAGAAATAGAATTCTTTACAGACAAGCAAGTGTTGAGAGATTTTGTCACCATAGTCCTGTCTTACAAGAGCTCCAGAAGGAAGCACTAAACATGGAAAGGAACAACTGGTTCAGCTACTACAAAAACATACCAAACTGTAAATACCATCAATGCTAGGAAGAAACTGCATAAACTAATGGGCAAAATAATGCCAGCTAGCATCATAATGGCAGGACCAAATTCACACATAACAATATTAACTTTAAATATAAATGGGCTAAATTGCCCCAATTAAAAGACACAGACTGGCAAATTGGATAAAGAGTCAAGATCCATTGGCATGCTGTATTCAGGACACCCATCTCACATGCAAAGACACATATAGGTTCAAAATAAAGGGATGGAGGAAGATTTACCAAGCAAATGGAAAGCAAAAAAAGAGCAGGGGTTGCAATCCTAATGTCTGATAAAACAGACTTTAAACAATAAAAGATCAAAAGGGACAAGGAAAGGCATTACATAATGGTAAAGTGATCAATGCAACAAGAAAGGCTAACTTTCCTAAATATATATGCACCCAATGCAAGAACAGGCAGATTCATAGAGCAAGTTCTTAGAGAACTACAAAAAGACTTAGACTTCTACACAATAATAGTGGGAGACTTTAACCCCACTGTCAATATTAGACATATCAACAAAACAGAAAACTAACAAGGATAAACAGGACTTGAACTCATATCTGGACCAAGCAGACCTAATAGACATCTACAGAACCCTCCACCCCAAATCCACAGAATAAACATTCCTCTCAGCACCACATTGCACTTATTCTAAAATTGACCACATAATTGGAAGTAAAACACTCCTCAGCAAATGCAAAGGATGGCAATCATACCAACCAGTCTCTCAGACCACAGTGTAGTCAAAATAGAACACATGATTAAGAGACACACTCAAACTGGCACAACTACATGGAAACTGAACAACCTGCTCATTAAGGACAACTGGATAAACAACAAAATGTAGGCAGAAATAAAGATGTTCTTTGAAATCAATGACAACGAAGACACAATGTACCAGAATGTCTGGGACATATTTAAAGCTGTGCATGGAGGGAAATTTAGAACACTAAATGCCCAAGGGAGAAAGCAGGAGAGATCTAAAATTGACATCCTAATGTCACAATTAAAAGAACTAGAGAAGAAGAACAAACAAATTCTAAAACCAGCAGAAGATGAGAAGTAACTAACTTCGGAACAGGACTGAAGGAGATAGAGACACAAAAAATCTTCAAAAAAATCAATGAATCCAAGAGCTGGTTTTTTGAAAAGATCGCCAAAATAGATAGACCACTAGCCAGACTAATAAAGAAGAAAAGAGAGAAGAATCAAATAGATTCAATAAAAAAATGATAAAGGCAATATCACCTCCAATCCCAAAGAAATACAGACTACCATCAGAGAATACTATGAAGACAAGTACACAAATAAAACAGAAAATCTAGAAGAAATGGATAAATTCCTGGACACTTAAACCCTCCTAAGACTAAACAAGGAAGAAATTAAATCCCTGCACAGACCAATAGCAAGTTCTGAAAATAAAGCAGCAATTAATAGCCTACCAAACAAAAATGTCCAGGACCAGATGATTTCACAGCTGAATTCTACCAGAGGTACAAAGAGGAACTGGTACCATTCCTTCTGAAACTATTCCAAGCAACAGAAAAAGAAGGGACCCTCCCTAACTCATTTTATGAGGCCAATATCATCCTGATACTAAAACCTGGCAGATACATAACTAGAAAAGAACATTTGAGGCCAATATCCCTGATGAACATCAATGCAAAAATCCTCAATAGAACAGTGGCAAACCGAATCCAACAGCACGTCAAGAAGCTTCTCCATTATGATCAAGTCAACTTCATTCCTGGGATGCAAGGCTGTTGATCTTAAATCATCTGATCTTCAACAAACCAGCAAAAACAAGCAATGGGGAAATGATTCCCTATTTAATAAATGGTATTGGGAAAACTGGTTAACCATATGCAGAAAGCTGAAAGTGGATTCCTTCCTTACACTTTATACAAAAATTAGCTCAAGATGGATTAAAGATTTAAACAGAAGACCGAAAACCATAAAAACTTTAGAAGAAAACCTAGGCAATACCATTCAGGACATAGGCATGAGCAAAGACTTCATGCCTCAAACACCAAAAGCAATGACAACAAAAGCCAAAATAGACAAATGGGATCTAAGTAAACCAAACAGCTTCTGCATAGCAAAAGACACTATCATCAGAGTGAACAGGCAACCTACAGAATGGGAGAGAATTTTTGCAGTCTACCAATCTGTTAAAGGGCTTATATTCAGAATGTACAAAGAACTTAAGCAAATTTACAAAAAACAAAAAACAACCCCATGAAAAAGTGGGGGAAGGATATGAATAGACACTTCTCAAAAGAAGACATTTATGCAACCAACAAATATATGAAAAAAAAGCTCATCATCACTGGTCATTATAGAATTGCAAATCAAAATCACATTGGGATACCATCTCACGCCAGTTAGAACAGTGATCATTAAAAAATCTGGAGACAACAGATGCTGGAGAGGATGTGGAGAATTAGGAACACTTTTACACCATTGGTGGGAGTGTAAATTGATTCAGCCATTGTGGAAGACAGTGTGGGGATTCCTCAAGGATCTAGAACTAGAAATACCACTTGACCTGGCAATGCCATTACTGGGTATATACCCAAAGAAATATAAATCATTCTTTCATAAAGACACATATACAAGTATGTTTATTGCAGCACTGTTCACAATAGCAAAGACTTGGAATCAACCCAAATGCCCATCAATGATAGACTAGATAAAGAAAATGTAGCACATATACACTGTGGAATACAATGCAGCAGAAAAAAGGATTATTTAATGTCCTTTGCAGCGACATGGGTGAAGCTGGAAACCATCATTCTCAGCAAACTAGCACAAGAACAGAAACCCAAACATGCATGTTCTCACTCATAAGTTGGAGTTGAACAATTAGAACACATGGACACAGGGAGGGGAACATCACACACCAGGGCCTATTGTGGGGTGGGGGGCTAGGGGAAGGATAACACTAGGAGAAATACCTAATGTAGATGATGGGGTGATAGATGCAGCCAACCACCATGGCACATGTATACCTATGTAACAAACCTGCATGTTCTGCTCATGTACCCCTGAACTTAAAGTACAATAAAAAATAAAGAAATTCAAAATAAGTTTTTCTATTTGGGTAGATAAAAACAACTGTGATAACCTAATGGAGTGTCAACATGTTTGTTCCTACTCCACTTGGAGTTTTTTCTTCTCCTTTTAATAATCACAATCAAGATAGAAATTAAAAGGTACGTGACCCTTAAATTGTGGTTAACTCTTGGTAAAAATTATGGAATCATTACTGATTAAATAAAAGCCAAATGAAAAGAATGAGTGAAATAAAGACTTTGTGACCGGGCCTGGTGGCTCACACCTGTAATCCCAGCACTTTGGTCCAAGGTAGGTGGACCACTTGAGGTTGGGAGTTTGAGTCCTTCCTGGCCAACATAGCGAAACTCCATCTCTACTAAGAAATACAAAAGAAAAAAAAAATTAGCTTGTCGTATTGGTGTATGCCTGAAATCCTAGCTACTCAGGAGGCTAAGGCAGGAGAATCACTTGAATCTGGGAGACAGATGCTGCAGTGAGCCGAGATCACACCATTGCACTTCAGCCTGATGACTAGAGCAAAACTCTGTCTTACCAAAAAAAAAAAAAAAAAAGAAAAAGACTTTGTGTACCTTATATAATTTCTAAATCTCATAAGTAAAATAATGTGTGGTGAGATTTATTACTTGAGTAAATTACACTAACAAAGCTAACACAGATTTGTCGTAGCAGCATGTGCAAATAAGCTAGTAATTATACACTCTAGTTATCAATCACCTTGAATGATTTAGTTTTGTTTCTCTTTGTGGTCATTAATTTTAAACAGAAGCCATCCATCTCGATTATTCCCTACTTCTGGAAAAATCTTCAGGTTTTTGTGCCTGGTGCTGGCAGATCTCTTTCCCTGGAATAAACTTCCACCCTGCTCTACCAATTCATAACTTCTTTTCAGTCTAGAGGCTTACAAATCTCTCTTTATTTTGTTCAAGAGTTCCAATAGAAAATACCTACATGTGCAATCTTTGACATTAATCTTGACTAACATATTTAAACCCATTTAATGAAAAGACTAATATATTTATTAACTTAAGGAACTTTAAAAAATTATATTTATTTTTTTTCATGTGGTTTAACCTTTATGTCATGCTATTATTTACATATGAAATTTTCTAAATCTAACTTCCATTTCTTGTATTTCATTATATTTTTGTTCTGCAGTATGAAATAGTTTCTCCATTTGATCCTTGGATACTCTAATTAGTTCCTATGGATTCTAAAGCTAATTTTAATATTCTAAAGCTAATTTTAGTACTTATAAAATAATTACATGCAGATTATTTATAAATAGTAAAAACAAGCTTATGTCTGTCCCCAAAACAGTAGTTCCTTGTCTTGTTCTCCTTTAACCTTCAGCACTCTTTCAGTCTTTTCATCTATTATTTTATAATTTATTTTTGTGTTATTAAGTAATACAGCTAAGTTATTGTTGTTTGATTTATAAATGTTGTCATTTTCTATTGGCTGGCCATTCAGGTTGTTACATTTACTTATATTATTTACCTTTATACTTACCTTTCCAATATAGTTTCATCATAATTTTTATTAGTCAATATCATTATTAATAATATATAATTAGTATTCTCTTAAGACATAAATTAGTATAATTCTGTTTTTATTCTCATACACCTTTTCCTTTCTCCCAAATAATTGTTCATTCATCTTATTATTTTCTTGGTTTTCCAAATATTTAGAAATGTCTTCATCAACTGTCCCAATGGCCGTATTAAACTAGCAGTAATATTTCTAAGATTCAGAGACATCAGCTCTTCCGTAACGTTTCTGTGTGTAACATGGAAACTATCTCCTGAAGAACTGCGTCATTGTGCTTTGGTTCACACTGATGAATTTCTAGGCCTGAAGACCAAGGTGATTTCCTAAGGCCTCTTTCACCATTATTGGTAGTGAATTCCCTTTGACCAGATTCCATCTTTTCCTTGCTTTAATTTCTTGCTGAAACATCTCTTTCAATAACCTCCATTAAGAGATAGAAAAATATTTTGATTCTCTCTTGCTTAGCTTTACACTGCCCCCTACTCACTGCAGCTTTTCTATTTTTTTGGTGATAAATTTTAATTATACAAAAATTGGAATAAGAGGTCAATGGAAACTCATCTACCCTTCACCTAGATTCAACAATTACTGACATTTTGTCTGATTTGTGTTATCTTATATATACATCTTTTAAGAAACCATTTGCAAATTAGTACCAGAAATATGATATTTTATCCCTAAATACTTCAGCTTATATCTCTTGAGTGTAGGGACATTCTTCTACATAAATATATTATTACTCCTTAAAGATCACAAGAATTTCACAATACTGTGAAGTCCCTAGTCAAATTTCTACAATCGTCCCAAGCATTTATGAATGTTGCAGCTACT
This sequence comes from Cacajao melanocephalus, assembly GCA_963573385.1. NCBI lineage: Eukaryota > Metazoa > Chordata > Mammalia > Primates > Pitheciidae > Cacajao > Cacajao melanocephalus. The sequence continues at coordinate 166,654 of CAUYLG010039613.1, forward strand.
TTAATCTTGCATAGCTATTTTTTAAAAATCAGAATTCAATAAAGAATTTTGAATTGCATTCAATGATTATATCTGTTTAGTGTTTTTAGAGCTAGCATAGTTCTCCAACCTTTTATTGCTTCCCTAAATATTAACTTTTTTGAGTAGTTCAAACCAACTGTTTTGTACGCCATGCCACATTCTGAATTTGTCTGATTATTCTCATAATTATATTCAGATTTAATGTTTTCAAAAGAATATTACATATGTGATATTGTATTGGACATTTATGTGACTGGAAAATTTTAAACTGTTGTCTCATACTTAATTGGTTGGGTAGAGAATTCGCGGCTGAAAAAATGACTTTCAATCAGAATTTTGAGAGCTTTGGTCCAATATTGTTTACCATTCCATGTTTAAAGTTGAGAATTCCTATTACTTACATGTGACCTAGATCTGTTTTGTCTTTTTTTTTCTTTCTTCTGGATGCTTTTGTAATTTTTATCTCCAGCATTCTGAAATTTCAGAATGCAATGCCTTTGTGTGTGTGTGTTTCTTTTCATTCATTGTGTTGGGTACTCAATGAGCTCTTTCGATCTAGAGGCTTATATTCTTCAGATGTGGAAAATGTTTCTCCATTTCTTTCTTTCTTTTCGTTCGTTCTTTCTTTTTCTTTTCTTTTTTTTTTTAAGAACACTTACTAGTGAGATTGAGTCTTCTGGGTTGACACAGTAAATTTATCTTTTTGTCCTACATGATATCATTTATTCTTTTTACTTAACTCAATGGGAGAATTCTGTAAGTTTATCTTCTAACTCTTCTATGAAACATTTAATTTCAATTTTACACACACACACAAACAGGTGTTAGGATGTGGAGTGGATGTTTTATGTTCTCGGGTATAGTTTAAGCAACCTATTCTTAGCCCAAGCTCTCATCTCCTTTGTGATGGGAGAATGGTTAATATAATAATTGCAACTTCCTTGAGCTACCAGAGTCAGGACAGTCCAGCACTCTGTCTTTAGGATCCACCTGGTTAGTAATGAGGACATCCACAGGTGCTCCAAGGGATGCAGACTTCTTTTTAGGAATTTTGACCCTTCACCAAGATTATAGAAATATGGCTTCACTCACCGTTACTTCTTTTTCAGGACTCAAGATCTCTAGCTTCCAACAGGAGGCAAGGAAGTTTTAATTTGTTTTGCTACACTTTATTTTTGTGTTTCTGTTTCTGAGCAGGGAGGTACAAGACCCAGGAATATAAGTAGGTACTTGCTTCAGGGTTCCCGGGCTCCTGAAATCCCTGTTTCCCCCATTTCCATCTGTTGACATGCTACCGATTCCTTAAGGTCATTTTACACGCTATCATCTTTAGAAATCTTATCCTCTTTCTACCAACCATGTATTGACCCTTAGTCCTCTGAATTCCAAAAGCCTGTTGTTTTCTCTCATTGTTCTTAAAATACCTAAACATATACTGTATTTTTTTTTCTGTAATTTTTTCTCTTTAGAATTTAAGCTTCAGAAAAGCAAGGACTATATCATAGTTTATAATTTTTTTGATGTACTGTAGCACTTAGCATAGTGTATTCCATAGAGTAGTCATTTAATAAATAATATTGAATTGTTAAATTAGCCAAAGAAGACTATTCTTATCCACTGTAGAAATGCATTAACACAAATTAATCAACACTAAAAGATAAATGTTTCACATGATAAATATATAGAGCTATTGTCTCTATTTATGAAGAATATCTTTACAATTTGGTGTAGGAAGATTATTTCATTTTACTCCCTCACTTACTCTTTTACTTCTTTAAGTGTTACACAGAAAATCCAGAGTAGATGGAAATCTTTCCTGTTAACCTAAAATTTCATAAGGCATATAGTGCAATGATCCTCACAGAGCTGTACTTACTGTAAAAGGGACAGTAAATGAGGATATTTTTCTAATCGATGTATTTTTAAAACCATCTTTTGATTAAGAAATATGTATACACATAAATATCTGTAAATATATATGTATATATGTAAATGTTTATAAATGTATATTACTACAAAACAGTAAACTATCATTAGACCATAGTCACAAAATGAAAAGCATCACAATGTTTAAGATGCCAACATTTGCATTCTAAATTTTAAAAACAAACCTTAGGTTATTCATTGGTATAACCTTTTTGCATAAATCAGATCGTTTTCCTAATGCTAGCACTAAGGAAGTAGCAGGTGGATTTGCCAACAAGTGGGAAGAAAGCAAGAGTGTTCTAGCATCTAGAGCAGGGAGAGACAACAGCAGAGCCATAAAAGGCATGGAGTCCCACTTTATTCGGTATGCATTCAAATTCTGAATCCTAATAAGATTCACAGATGTGGAAACTCATAAGACTTAGGAAAGAGTAAAGGTAGAACATGAAGTGTTTTGCATAATACAGTTTTTATTAAGACCAAGAAAGTTCTAGAAAAAAAGAGAAACACAGTTCTAGGAAACCATATTTATGTGGTTTTCTTAAGACAAGCAAAAATATGCATTGTGTTGATGATGGTCTAAGATAAATCACTAAAATAGACATGCTCCCTAAAAAGCCAGTCAGTATCTGCATGAGATTAAAGTTGAATATGAATACTTACCTAAGAAATCAAAACATAAAAGATCAAAAATTCTGAAAATGATACTTTTTCCATGTTCGCTTTATTGTTTTTACTGTTTGAAGAAATTATTATATTATTATATCCTGGCTTATTAGTATATTTCTAACAAAAAATACTACTTTATAGTACTTATCAGAGTCTCAAAGTAGAATTTGCTCAAGTACAAAGAGCACACTTGATGTCTTCAGTAAAAGAAAACCTTCTAAATACACTAATAATTTTACTTTCACTTTCTTCTAGCAGCGGACAGATGATTTGGTATCTTCCACAAAAAAGAAAATACTCAAGGAGTTATGATTCATTCCTCTCTGGAACATGGTCATAAAAAGTATCTCTTCTAAGATTTCTTTCCATCTGTGAAGTTGTAAATTTTTTAGTTTTCTATTCTTTGAGTCAAACAAAACAAGTCCTTATAGGATCCTTATAAAACGCAATCTTGGCTACTTCCTGAATCTTTGCTAAGTCCTCTACAATATACTTAAGGTACAGTGTGCAGTGTGGGTCTAAAACGAAAGCCTGAGCTATAATGAAAGAAAGGCAATTTCTTTGTAGCTTGTTATGAATTATAGATCACTTTATGCATTAGCATATTGAGCAAAGCAGCCTACAGGACAAACACATGTAACTGTAAACACATACCTCTACAAAACTAGCCCTTTTCAAATCAACCCCGGAAAATGCATTTTTTTTTGTCTTTAATATGCCTACTAATTTCTCAGATTAATGAGGTCGTTGACTTAAACACTTATTGTTGAACTACGATTTCTATACCAATTTTGGGTTGTCAAATCTAATACTGGCTCTGCATATGAGCTTAAAATAATAATTCACCAGATGTTATATTAATCATTGAATTACGTATTATTCAGGTGTTAAATGTAAGGGAAGACTAAGACATAAATCCTATCTTTGAGAAGTTCTTATCCAATGGGGTTCTGGCAAATGCTTAATAATTGCCTCCCCAAAAAATTGTATGTACGTATGTATATACACACGTACATACAAATCATTAAATCTTTTACTGACATAAAGCACATGATTTACAAATAAAATACAGAATTTGTTATAAATTCTATAAACATATAACTTCAGTGTGACTTGCAGAATATTTTGCAAAATCCACTATAAGTTTTTATAATTGTATTGCCACAATAGAATTCCAATATTTCACGGCACAGATAAATGCTTATTATCTTATTCAGCAATGATGTCAATGTTATTGATAAACATGCATGGTTCTGACATGACTGTCATTTGACATTTTTATTTATGTTGACCAGTAAAATGAAAGCGAAATCTCAAATATGTATGTCAGAATTTTACTTGTTTCTTAGTGATAGGAGCAACTTTGTTCTGAATTAGACAACAGTTTTGACATACTGGAAGAATATTTCCTCCATTTTGTGTTCCATTTATAATGTAAAGGCTATATAGCATAACACACTTTTAAATAAATAAAATGTTTGGAATTAGATAGTGGTTTTGACATACTAGAAGAATATTTCCTCAATATTGTGTTCCATTTACAATGTAAATGCTATCAGCATAACAAACTTTTAAATAAAATCTGCATTATTAACATTTTCTCTATAGCTTTTTAATATCTAGATAATGAATAAAACAAAAAGTAAAGTCCTGGCTTTTAGCATTTGCCGAAAGCTATTCATGAAATATTCCATATTAAAAACAAAAACACTCTTACCACAGGTGATTTTAAGCTATCACCATGTTACCATTGAAAACAGATTTGGGAAGAGGTGAATATTAACACACTATTATATGTTATTTCCACCAAACAGATATACTAGACATAACTAACTGAAAGAGCACAGATTCTAATAAAATAGATACTGATGAGTCTGTAAATGTTTATTTTCAATACAATCCATTAAATTTTAAATTTACATAATTCAATTTTTTAATAATGGCTGTGCTTAACAATCAATTTACAAAATTCCCAAAAGTTTTACAAGAAATCTTGTGAGACAGTATGAATCACCTCTAGCACATCACTGCTCTTGGTTACTAAAGAATATCAACAAATGTATATGCAATTGAAATGACAAAGAAAGCACTGTAAGAGTATGTAACAGGTACTATGGAAGCACACTGGAGGAATGCCTAAATAGGTCTGAGGATTTCAAGAGGAATTTCTCAGAAAATTTGTTATTTGAGATTGGTATTTCGGGATAAGTAAGTGTTTTTCAGGTGGACAAGCAGGTAAATTGAGAGCATTCCATTTTCAGGTGCACCAAGTGTGAATGCATGGCATTATGAAAATAAATTGTGTTTTGTGAGCTGCTAGTAGCTGGATCTAACTAAAGCACAAAATGTCTAAGAAGCAGTAGGGAGTTGGGCTAAAGAGCAGAAGGAGTTGGGTCTGAAGTCTTTCCTATAACATGGTAAAGGATTTATCTATGCCAGTAAGCAAGGAAGCCATTGAAGGGTTCCAGGTGGTAGAATGACAAAATTTAAATAAGCATATATTTTATTTGACTCAAAAATAAAAATTACCAGGGCTTTTTAGAGTAGGCAACATTTTCCTGCTTTTTTCTTGAACATGTTATTATAGTTATTGTAAAGTCCCTGAATAACTCTAACATCTGAAATACCTACAAGTATTTTTCCTCTGAATTTTTATTGATTTGTTATTGTTTTTAACATGTCTTAGAGTTTCTCACTGACTCTTGATACTGTGTAAGGTAATTTCTGAAAGCTTTGGCAGATGGTATTTTCTTTCAAAAAGCATTAAGTGTTTTCTTGGCAGGTCATTAGGATAGCAACAGGTAACCCTGATATCATTTAGAGTTGGTTTCAGGCACCTGGATATATGGGTTTGAAGTTCACACAGTCTGAGCTAGAGATATGGCTCTGGTAGTCAGCAACGTACACGGGGTAACCATAGTTGCCACCATGATGCGCAGCGTCCTCTGAGAGGAGAAACTTAATCTACACAAAGCTCTATGTGAACACAATGTTCCAAGCACTATTTTCCCTCTAGGAGATGAGGGCACAAGGTCACCTGTAGTAAATACATTTTGTACAGAAAGACCCTACTTTATTTAAAAAAAAAATCAGTCTTGAATTTATCCAAAAGATACTATTTATTGAAAGGCCTTATTAAATCCCCATGCCAATGTTTTTTGTTTTAACAGAGACCTGTGAAAATTTCTGGCTCTACTCTTCTGTGCATTACTACCCCATAGATAGAGAATCAAAAACTTCCAAAAAAAGAAAAAAATGGAAACGTAAACAGAATATATATTAAATTACCTCTAGATAGAGCTTTTCTAGTCGACATTAGTTTTTGCAGGCTAAGGTTTTTGAAGATTGCTTGTAACTGAGAAAAGGGAATCGTCACACAAAAATAGTTGAAAAACATCTCACCACATATTTTAGAAAATAATTATGTTCTGAAAATATTATATTACATCACTGACAGTTTAGCTAATTTTAAAAAATAATTTCAACTTTGATTTTAGATTCAGGGGGTACCTGTGCAGGTTTGTTACATGAATATACTGCATCATGCTGAGGTTTGAGGCACTAAGAGTCCTATCACCCAGGTAGTGAGCATAGGACTCAATAGGTAGTTTTTCTTTACCTATTTAAAAAGTCAAATACGACCACAGGAAATTGCCATTTTTATAAGTCAAAAATTATCAAATGTTGGAAATTTCCAAGGTTCAACCTAATGCTAATATCAGAAACTGTGAAACTGACATGTTTTTGTCAACTAAAGAGAACAAAAGTGTCTTGTGATACCAGTAAGTTATTATGGCTTCTAGAAGAAAATCATTTAGAAATTCAATGATATGAAATGTCATCCTGACTATGTTATATACTCATATTTTCTGTGAAGACTCTGAAAATTAACAGGTCTTTGTGACAGATTTAGGATCTGTTCATTATTTTCACTTTGGATTTTATTTTCTATAAAAGGTCAGCAGGTATTAAAATAAAATATATAAAGGGAAATAATATGGAATATTCTTATACAATAGAGGGAAAAATAAAGTGAAGCAAGCAATAATAATCAAGAACCATAAAAGATTCCATAATTAAGTAATTTAATTACGAGGGTCAAGATCATAAATTGTCACCGAAAACTAAAATGCTAGGCACAAAAGCAATTTGCAAATGCTGCCCTTTAATATTATTGAATGTAATTAACAGGTCAGATAGGAACTTAACATTTAACTTAGTTTATGAAGTGTGGCTAATTCTTAAAAACATGCCCCTGTCTTAGCTTATTTAAACCATAAAATGCATAGCATGTCTACTTCATATATGATTTCTTGTTACTACAAAAGCACGTCATGGTAATGATTAAAAATTTAAAATATAAAATATTACTAAAACAAAAACTAAATGTACAATGCCAATGTTTTGAAGGTTAATATTTCTTTAGGATGGAAATTATTAGTGCTTGTGTATCCTCTTGACCATAGGTTACTTATACTTTTCCATGTCCTTTTTTCTTAAAAGTATTACATTCTGTGTCTGATATTGTTACATTCTATCTCTGATATTGTATCGATGAGTCTTGTATAAAATAGGAAATATTTTAACGGCATCTTTCATCTCTTTTCTCCCACTGAAAGAATGACTAGATTGCTGGCTTGGGGGAATATGGCAATGGTTCCTCCCCAGTATGTAGTGTTTGCTTTTGATGCAACATGGGAAGTTATGTGTTCAAAATCCTGCAAGAGCATAAAGGTCCACATCATCAGTGAGGTCATTAAACCTAACAGTTTAGCTCTACAATTAGGCAATATACTTAAACCTTTGAAGTTTTCTATAGAAATCCGTAAATCAGTCTTTAATAAAAGGAAGTTACTCTGCACCTTCCTTTCCTATGTAGATTGTAGCTGCTAAACAATTTTCCCTTATATATGTACACTCAATATGAAGGCTGGAAATTGCATATTTCTGAAATCTAGATTCTTTGGAAATTTAAGGCTCTCAAGAAACTACAAGACATCCTCTGACAGCCATGCATATACAACCCAGTATTCTACATTAACAAATTAATCTGTGAGGAGGCTAATGGTAACTTTTCAATCAGCCCAGTAAAATCAAATAACAAACCTCAAGAGAAACATGTGGAAGTTGTATATATTTAAAAATAAAATTATTAATATCCCATTCAAGGGGACATCATTCATAATCATATATAACAAGCATACATTGGGAGATGAGTAAGTGCCAGTATGTAAAGCACTTATATACACAGTTATTTTGTTAAAAACCAAAATCAAGCCTATATGGCATGTTCTGTATCTTTACACCTACTTAACAGATTAGGAAAATGAGAAATATTTCATGAGACCCTAGCCCACTAGGAAGTGTCTTGGCTACAGTATAAACTCAGTTCTCTGGCACTGTCTAGTATTGAATCTCTAGTTGCCTTACTAAAGGCCTAATATCATTAATGGCAAAATGTAATTCTCATTTTAAATCATTTCAGTAAGTTTACAATGGTAGCACAAAGTCAATTTGGGATTTTACTTGTTGAAACATGTACTGAAGAAAAATGAAAAAAACATTTGGGGTTAGTAATTTTGTATTATATTCATAAAAATCAGTGTTTTATCTTTAAATTGATATGCAATTTTATGAGAATATAAAAAGTGAAGAACTATGCATATCTGGGATTTTAGTGTACTTTAAGTTAACAAGTTTGTTACTTGTCATTGATGCTGACAGAAAACATAACTCTTGGGTCAGAAACAAGGGACTTTATTAGTTACAATAAAGTAAAAGTCAGAGCTTCATATTGGCTTACCCTACATCCCACAGAGCAATGCAAGTGGGTCCAGGTTAGATGCCTGTACACTCAGTGGATTGTACTGCAAGGTAGGAACAGTGAGCCCATGGAATATTTAAAGTAAGTGGAAGCAAACCTGCTCTTACTTTGGGGACGGATGCTAATCCGTTCCTTACGTTGCTAGCTACAAGAACAGTCTTAATAATTCACCCAGGTAAAGAGCAATTAGGGACTTGTATGCCTGGCATAACCAGCCAGAAAGTGCAAGGATGCTCAGAGTCCACAGCAAATTGTGTTTCCTACCAAGAAATGAGCAAAACATATGAAATCTGGGAGTCCTTCAAAAGTGATTTGCTGTATTGAGGAAGGAAGGGCAGATGGGTATACTGTATCCTTGTTTATTTGATATTTGAAGGCTAGGTAAGCAGATGACAATATGTCCTTTACTTTTATCTCTTCAGCAAAATTTACCAAGTTTTATCTTTTTAATTCTGTATTCCTTTTTCTTCTAGAGTTCTATATAATGTTTTACCCAAGGGAGTCCAGCCAGTAAACCTTTCTTACTAGGATTGTGAGATACTATCTCCTAAAAAACATAGCTACTTTAGTAAGATTACCCAGTTCCTACAGAATGTTAACATTTTCTACCATAAGTTTCAAACCTGTTTCCCTTTTTCTGGATAGAATTACTAAAAATTGATTTCCATAGTTTCACAAGTTTCAAAGCTCATCTAACCATTTTTGGTGATGAACACTATTTAATGTGTTTTAGGTTTCCAAGTAGGTGACTCTTAATCATAAACAGCTGCATTAATTTCCTGTTAAAAAAGTAAGTGATATAATAAACAAAAGTACAATGTAAACTCTAGATTAAAAAATAATAAAACTTGGTGCCTGGTGGGGACAAACAAAAATTTGGCTATTTAGAGATTGCTTCTAGGCTATACTTAAAATGAGATATCCTGAAACATTTTAGTTATTTTTCTCTAGTATGACATGAAAGGATGTTGACTTTGTAATTTCTGAAAATATTCAGTTGTCAGGTTTCCCTCTACTCGCATTTTTATAAATGCCTTTTAACGCCTTAGAAATTAGCCAGCAATCTGTTCAACCCAGTTAATGAATAGAACTATGACTAATGAAACTGGAGTTTAGAGTAATGAAGTGCTAGTTTCCTGATGGATCTATTTTAAATGTGTTAATACTTTACGTACTGCATATTGTAGGCATCCTTACTGCTTCAGAATAGAGCCCAAAGTAAATGCTTTAAAGTCAGTGGCATAAGTCTCTAACGCCTTCTAATGCACTCACCAGAAAGAGACACATAAAATTGTTAATGCTGTCATGACTAAGAACAGGATTAAGTTACAGAAGACAACTCATGTTTTTCACTTCTAAGTACCAAAAGGTTAAAGATGAATACAAGGGCAGAGGCATATCTTACCATATTTGTAATAGAAATCCAACAGACTGGCCATACAAGAGAGTTGTGGTTGCTGTTTCTAAAAGGGTTTTTATTGCCATTTATCTATATAGTGCCTTGAGGTGGCTGCTGTGTGATTTTTTAAAAATTTTATTTAATTTGCTCACACCTTTAAGTGGGGTTAAAAATACTTGATAATTTTTTTCTGCTTAATTACATTGTTCTTAAAGGCAAAGAGTACATGTCTTATATTCCTTTAGAAATTGCCCCATTTCCATTGTCCCACTAGTCCCTTAGACTTAGACTTAACGTTTTTTTTTTCTAAAAAAGATTTTATTTTATTTTTATTTTACTTTAAGTTCCGGGATACATGTGCAAAATGTGAAGACTGCTACATAGGTATACGTGCTATGGTGGTTTGCTGCTCCAGTCAACCAGAAGGAGACAGATAAAATTGTTCATGCTGTTAAGACTAAGAACAGGATCAAGTTTTAGAAAACACATTTAGGTTTTAAGCCCCACATGCATTAAGTATTTGTCCTAATGCTGTCCCTCCCCTTGCTCCCACCCCTCACAGGTCCCAGTATATGATGTTCTCCTCTCCGTGTCCATGTGTTCTTATTGTTCAACTCTCACTTATGAGTGAGAACTTGAGGTGTTTGCTTTTCTGTTCCTATGTTAGTTTGCTGAGGATGATGGCTTCCAGCTTTATCCATGTCCCTACAAAGGACATGAACTCATTCTTTTTTATGGGCACATAGTATTTCATGGTGTATCTGTGCCACATTTTTTTTTGAAATGGAGTTTCCCTTTTGTAGCCAGGCTGGAGTGCAATGCACAATCTCAGCTCACTGCAACCTCCGCCTCCCAGGTTCCTGCCTCAGCCTCCCAAGTAGCTGGGATTATAGGAGCATGTCAATCATACCAGCTACTTTTTGTATTTTTAGTAGAGACAGGGTTTCACTATGTTGGCAAGGCTGGTCTCAAACTCCTGACCTCAGGTTATCCATCCTCAGCCTCCCAAAGTGCTGGGATTACAGGCATGAGCCACTGCGCCCGGCTGCCACATTTTCTTTATCCAGTCTATCATTGATGGGTATTTGGGTTAGTTCCATGTTTTTGCTGTTGTAAATAGTGCTGCAATAAACATACATGTGCATCTCTCTTTAGAATTTACATTCCTTTGGGTATATACCCAGTAACAGGATTGCTGGGTCAAATAGTATTTCTGAATGCTATTTCTCAAATGATAATACTCAAGATGGATTAAAGACTTAAATCTAAAACCCCAAACCATAAAAACCTTAGAAGAAAACCTAGGCAATACCATTCAGGACATAGGCATGGAAAAGACTTCATGACTGAAACACCGAAAGCAATAGCACAAAAGCCAAAATAGACAAATGGGATCTAATTAAACTAAAGAGCTTCTGCATAACAAAAGAAACTAGCTTCAGAGTGAACAGGCAACCTACAGAATGGGAGAAAATTTTTGCAATCTACCCATCTGACAAAGGTTTAATATCCAGAATCTACAAGAAACTTAAACAAATGTACAAGAAAAAACAAACAACCCCATCATAAAGTGGGCAAACGATATGAACAGACATCTCTCAGAAGAATGTATGTGGCCCACAAACATACGAAAAAAAGCTCATCATTTCTATGTGTTTTATGTTGCTACTTTAGGACATAAGAAACCAAAGCTTAAAATGTTGGCATCATCATGGCCGACCTCATTCAAATTATCTAATTCAACCTGTGTTAGGCAGAGAATGAATTAGGAAAACAAAAGCAAAAACAACTTAAGAAATCAACATCCCATCATGATTCCTACCACACTTCTTGGCGATATGTTGGCTGTTGAAAAAGAATTTTATAGCTTTTAAATAACAGCATGATGATATGATGTACCTATTTAATATTTTCAAATTTTTGCCCTGAAATACTTCAGTTCTGATCTTTAGTAATATTTTTTTCAATTAGAAGGAATTTAAGAACCTATCACTTACGTTGATAAATAGAAAGCAATTTTTACACATTATTTCCCACAACTATCACTTTCTAATAAATTATGCATGACAAACACGTATCAAAATGAAGTAATTAATTTTGTATAAGCCAGTTAAGTAATTTTCATTTTCACGGTGGCTATTTTTCTATCATATGGTACCAAATGTAAGAAAAATGTCTTTGTTATCCTGAGAGGAAAGCATTTCAAATTGTTTTGGGATTCTTACGATTAAAAGTATATTAACAATGCCCTCGTAGTCATCTTTAACCTCTGGTACATAAGAGTGAAAAGCATGAGTTGCCTTCTAAAATTTAATCCTGTTCTTAGTCATGACAGAATTACCAATTTTATTTTCTCTGAATGTTGTTTTCTATTCTAGCAGTGCTGATTAACAGATAAAATGTAAATGTTCAGGTTAACTAAGTTACTGATAATAAAGTATTCTGATACTATTTGAATAGGGTGGGGCCTCACTGCTATCTTAGGTTTAGTTCTGATCGTTAATATTTTATTTTTTAAACTGCTCTCTCCTGCTGTGGTAAGGGTATTTATTTATTCCTTCATTTATTTTTGATACCTCAAGCTTTGCTTAAGGCAGTGACTTAGGGCTACCCTGGAAACCAGAAGTCCTGGAGGCCTAGCATGTGAGCAGGAAGAGGCCCTCCAGCAATACTGCAAACTGACCAGCTCTATATTAAGTTCCACATGTCTTTGAATAATTATATTGGAAAAGGTTTCAAATATGTTGGTGTACAACATTCTGCTGTATTGAGCATTTTTATATATTGCATTCTCATTATCAAATGTAAGCTATATGAGCTAAAAATATCAGTTTGCCTTATAGAAACCAAAATTTCCATAAAGGACAATTCAAACTGCTATATTATTCTATCAAGTATTTATTGTCTGGGTAGTGGTTCATTTCTTTTCAAATTTAGCATTCCGTTGGTTTATAATGTTAAAACCTGTTATATATCACAGCTGGGGACTTCATATATGCTAGTATAGTGCTGTCCGATAGCTCTTTCTGTGGTAATGGAAATTTTCTATGCCATGTGCTATCCAGTATGATATTCACCAGTCAGTGTGGCTAATGGGCACTCAAATGTAGCTAGTGTGACCAAGGAACTGAATTTTAAATTTTGTTTAATTTTAATTTATTTAATTTTCAATTTAAGTAGCTGCATGTGGCTACTGGCAACCATGTTGGACATAGAATGACTAGTAAATAGACTTCTATGAAAATAGCTGATCAGAAATTTTTTAAGTATCTGTTTGCTTCCTCAGTTCAAACTTAACTGTAGAAGCATAAAAAGCCAAAGAACTTAGAATCATAAATGATGTCAGTTTGATAGCAAAATTATACTTTTTGAATCTATTCTTCATTTCTCATTCATTTTTTCCTGTCCCACTGTTTAAATTACCTTTGATTTTCTCTTTTGTGATTTTAAATGATTTAGCTTTTCAATAGATGAGAACAACTAGTAGCTTAGATAGTATTTTCTATATCATCTACTTTGTTGGTAACACTCAAAAATAAAATGAAGAAACTATTAATGACATCATACTCTCTAAGAGTTCTGGGGAACGCTTCAGTTTACAAATGCCAAACAATATCAAAGAGCAATAAGCATAGGGAACATGAAAAACACTTCTTGACTCTGCACGTACCTTTTGATAAATATTTGAAAGAACTAACAAGGAAAAAATTAGACCCATATGTCCAAGTCTTTCATGATTAAAAGACTGTTATTTTGAAAGAAGAATCTTATGTTGTCAGTCTATATTTGTTATTGTTTTATTATAAACTATTAGAATGACCTCTGAATTTTATGCTTAAGGAGGCTTTCAGCACTCATAAAAATAATAATGAGGAGTTATTTTGAAGAATATAAAGGATCTGTGTGTGAAAAAGGGAAGACATCAGAAATGCCTTATATGTGATATCCATTTTTAAAAGGCCACAGCACCAACAAGATAACATTCTTACCATGAGGAATATCTGAAATATAGAAACAAGAAAACAGGGATTGACAAAAGCATCAAAAGAGACAAAAGGTCATTCTTTTAAAAGTCTCTGACATACTTAAATCTGAGGGATGCTCATGAATACAGGCTTCCTTTAATTCCAGGGACAAATGGAAATTGAAATAAAATGAGCAAATTAATTGTGATAGTGCTTGTACAAAGACTGATAAAGTAGGAAACAAGGGGAATAAGCCAGGCCAGTCTACAGCATCCAGGCTCTTTCTAACTAGATTTCTGTTCAGTCTTAAGACTTCTAGCTATGCAGCTCATAGGGGGCTATGTCTTTCTGAAATTCTGCTGTTCTTATATGTACTGCATTATGTCTGGATTCCTATGTACCAGCACCATCAGCTACGCCCTTTCAATCTGCTAACCCACCAGTGGTGCCTGGCTCACTACTTCTACCGCATTTCTTGGGGAAGTAACCAAGTGTTTTCAGACAAATCCATCTCCTAATTCTATGCCTCTCTATCTCCTTTTCAATTTGCTTCGTTTCCCCCTTTCACATTTTGCTTATTTACCAGGGAGTAACTTTCTTCTTCACATTTATGACCAGAATAAAAAGCAAAAAATATCTAGGAGGCAACAAATCATCATGGGAGTAGTCAAATTTGACAAATGTTACAGTTCCTTCAAGGTGGAATTTCCGTTTCTAATTTTATCTTTAATAGCCTGCATAGAAAGTGTTAATACATCCATATTGAGGGCAGAGCAAGACAAACGATGACAATAATTATCATGATTGCTATTATTATCATCTACCACTAAAAATACAGATACATAATTTTATAGTACATTGTCATAATTGTATAGTAAAAAAACTTGATTGATATATTCTAAGACCAGTACTAAATACTTGCATAAATTATTCCATTTATTGTTAAGAAGCTACTACTTATATCATAGCCATTTTACAACTGAGGATAACTGTATGATTTCTAAAGTAAAACTGTAACTGTCTAAAGGAACAGTGGCTCAATTTCTGATGTTCTTGACTATACCCTACATTTTCTATTATTCTTTTTCAAAATTTATACTCAGTTTTCTAACTGCTACAGCTACTAATGGCTTCTAAATGTTGATTCCTGAATAAGGGATAGTCTCTTCACATTTGTAATCATCTGAATTCCAGAGGCTTCTGATGATAATCTGCTCATCTGCCAAAGGGGTCCGTCCATGGCAGAACAGTAAGAATTAGGTATGAGATAAACTTCCTCAGGAGTCACACACAGAACGAGGTACCCTACTGCAGGAGCACAGATTTTATAATGTAAAACACAAGACTGAACTGTCCATGCTGCAATTCATTTTTAGAGGCCTTCACATTTCCACAGAATAAACATAACACCTAAATGTTGCATGGTGCTGTATTTTATTCAGAAAAGTAGGAAGGAGCTGCTATTTTAATTTTAGGGATTAACCAAATTGGCACAGTCTGATTGATGGAATGGCCTGTTAACAGAAAAAGCTTGAGACAGTGTATTAACTCCCTAGAGCTGCCGTCAGAAAATACCACAGACTGGGTGTTTTAAACAACAGACATTCATTTTCTCACAGTTCTAGAGGTTACAAGTCCAAGATCAAGGTGTCAAAGGTGTCAGCTTGTTTGATTTCTTCTGAGACCTCTCTCCTCAGCTTGCAAATGCCTGCCTTATGACTGTGTCTTCACTTGGTCTTTCCTCTGTGTACGCACTTCTCTCTCTCTCTGTCTCTCTGTGTGGGTGGCTGTGGGTTTGTGTGTTCTAATCTCCTCTTCTCGCAAGGACAAAATCATATTCAATTACAGTCCTCCCTGATGACCCCATTTTTTAAAATTAATTACCTCTTTAAAGGTCGTATCTTGAAAGCAGTCACATTCTGAGGTACCAAGTATTACAGCCTCAACATATGAATTTGTGGGAGGAAGACACAGTTCAGCCCATAAGGAAGTAAGTCACCGTAAATCACAGGAAGTGGTGGAAAGGCACTGAGATATCATGGGCCCGGGAATGGGGTTTGGGCCAAGTCTCATCAGATTGCCATGAGTCATTCCTATGCAACAGTTAGATGACATCTGGACTAGTCTGCAAGATAAGGATCACTTTTTCTATTTCAAAGGTGAGAAAAATAAGGCTCACAGAGTTTAGTAACTTGTTCAAGATCTCACAGATTCATAAATAGCAGACACAGAATTTGATCTAGCTTTATCTAATTCTAAATCCTCGTCTCTTTCCATTAAATCATTAAATCATGCTGCTAAATCTGCTTTTCTCTAAGCTCAAACATACAACATAATTATAGCTAAAATACAAATAGGTATGCTATTCAATTGCATTATTCTTAAATTTGCATTCCATTAGCTCCTTCTAGTATTTTAATCGTAATTATAGACTTTAATAAGCTGAAAACAATTATTTCACTTCACATATATGTTTTGAGGCCTTGAAATGTGCCAGGCACTATTCTAGACATCGTGGTATTTAAAAAAAAAAAAAAAAAAAAGAACAAAAATCTCCATGCTATTTAGGTCATATTCTAGTTGATGGTTTAAGATGAAGACAGAGAATAAAAAGATTAAACTGAGTATATATTATACTCTATGGAGATAGATACTATAGAAAAAATAAAGCCAATTTTTTGAGGGGAAGGTCGGTATGTAAGTTGTGATTAATGTAGTCAGAGCAGGCTTTTCTGAGAGGCTAAACACACTGTTTGAATGAGAGGATATGTTCTGGATTAACAGAATAATAATTTTAAAAGCACACTTGTAGAATTCTATGGGAACCCAAGCTCCTAGTTATCTTTCATTGG
Organism: Cacajao melanocephalus; assembly: GCA_963573385.1. Lineage (NCBI taxonomy): Eukaryota > Metazoa > Chordata > Mammalia > Primates > Pitheciidae > Cacajao > Cacajao melanocephalus. The sequence goes on from CAUYLG010039613.1 coordinate 183,310, forward strand.
GTATTTTATTCATAAGCATTTTATTCATCACTCTGTATCACACAATCAGCTAGAATTACATTGGACTTAATTCACAGAATGGAAGGAAAGGCAGCACTAGGAACAATAAACTCACCGTTCTGGTTGCTCTTTCTTTCTCCCTCACTTTTCCTCTCTCCCCTACATTCTCCATTTATCATCCTTGTCTTTCAGCCACCTCCACTCAGCAGAAAACACAGCCATCCCTGTAGCTGCTTTGCAGTCATGTTATTATTTATTTTTATTGTACTTTAGGTTCTGGGGTACATGTACAGTCCTTTGTAGGGACATGATGAATCTGGAAACCACAATTCTCAGCAAACTGACACAAGAACAGAAAATCAAACACCGCATGTTCTGACTCGTAGGCAGGTGTGTGAACAATGAGAACACATGGACACAGGGAAGGGAGCATCACACACTGGGGTCTGTTGGT